>JAULBY010035314.1:0-14657 GCA_032358315.1 Ophiocytium majus | reverse complement strand
CCAGTACACGGCGGCCTAGAGGGTGCACAGACAGGTGGCTCTGCTGCTTCTACTGTTGTGTGCCCTGTGGCGTGCGTGGTGTAACGTCAGGACGCGTGGAGTCCATCGGCGAGGACTACACACTTCCCCCCGGCATAGAGGTGCTGACAGGCGTGCCCACCACACGGCAGCTCAGGAGCGAGGCCTTCAAAAGCCTCCGCTTCATGGTCAAGTACCTGCACAACGGCGCGGCTCGGTGGTGTGAGGCGCGTGTTTCGCGGCTTCCCAGAAAGAACAAGCGCAACCACCGCATCACCTTCCTGGAGGACGGCCTGACCCTCGACTTCACACCCACAAAATCCCCCTTCAACACGGCGCAGCGTGCGGCGCCATGGTCGTGGTTCGCGTTCGGCACGGCGGACCAAGTGGCGGAGCTACTGGCGATTGGCGGCGGCAACTGAGTAGGTATGCACTGGCGTACTGGCTTGACATCTGAGTGCCGTGGCTGCGGCACTGCTGCAGCGCGCGTACGCACCCAGTGTAGTGTCGCCATCCCTGTGTGTACATGGCGCGGGCCAGGGGGCCTGTGTCAGGGAAGTAGCGATTCAGTGGCGTGTGGTATGTGCTGTAGTGGGCACTTAAGTTAACAGTTGGGCTTTGGCCGGCCTGGGTTGCACATTTGGTACATTCGGCTGCAGGCGAGGGCGCACCGCAGTGGTAGGGTGGGCGACTGTGACCACCCGCCACCGTGTGACATTGGCCTATATTTGGGTACTTATAGCACAAAAAACACCTGACCATGTGGGTGCAGCTAGCTTAGTTGCACTGCGGTTACGGCAGACCCAGTGTTGCAGGCCAGTTTGAACTTGCAACTGTAGTGACAGAACGTTCTCTTTTTCTAGGATGAACGGGCAGATGGGGGTTGCGAAAGGACAGAACAGAAACTGTCGGTCCCCCCTAGTACGTTCTTGCTTGAGTTGCACCTTGCAGCAGGGAGAGCAAGCTCCAGAGGTAAGGCATTCCAGCATTGCAGCGTAGCAATAAGGCTGCAGCAGGGCATGGGCATGGGCTGCAGCAGCCTTAGGTCTCACAACTACAGTGTGGGCACTACTGAGTGTGCCTGGACTTCTCTGCTTCGGTGGACCAGGGGTGTTCTGGACAATACAAACGGTTACAGGCAAGCTTGGGCCTTGTGCTCTTGTGTGTTTGGCTGTTAGGAAGCGAATTCAGGTGGGTCTCTGCTAGCCTGGCTAGTGGAGGTCTCACACGGCTACAACGACGCCGCCAAGCAACTGAACGTCATGGTGGATGTCACGACCTTCGAGGGGCAGTGCCCCTCGCATGTGCGCAACGCGGCGGCGGACCCCCAGCGGCGCTGCAGGGAGATGCAGACGACCAAGGAGAACCACTATTCGGGCTCTTTCGACCCGAATTGCTACAAGCTCGCCACTCTGGCACTTGGTTCCTTTGGCAGCATCGGCCCTGAGGGCAGGCGCCTGCTCGCAGCGGTGGCGACGGAGTACGCGAGCGCGACACGGGAGGCGGTGCCCGGGGCGGCGCGGCCCTTGGCGCTGAAGGGCATTCACACGCGCAGCCCTGTCGGCAGCGCACCAGATGGCATTGTCGGCACGTGTCATGGAGTACATGGCGCTCCCTGGTGTGTGGGAGGAGCATGGTGTTCTGGGGGCTGGGGGGTGGGAGCAGGTCTCCTGGGACATGGGGCTACATGTAATTCGTTAGAGTAGTGCTCTGGCAACATGCCAGGCTTCCCTTAAGCCAGGTATTCTATAGAGTATACTGAGCATTGCCAGTCTTTTCGCTACCTGTCTGATTTTCTCGCACCGTGTGCAAAGAGCTTTCCGCGCCCTAAGCGGAGTTTAATAAGTGTACCAGAAACGTAGTGCAAGTGGTGCATGTCACCACAGTAGTATGCTTCCTTCAGCCCATGCTGACCTGGTGGTAAGTGCCATAGTGCATGCACTGCAGTACAATTGCAGCATTACCAGGCTAGCTTGCCTTCCAGCCCATGCACAAATCACACCCTTTGAAACCCAAGCTCAGCTTGATATTGGACTGCGTGGCGACTTTGCCCTCTGCCCTGAAGTCTGTGCTAGCAGACAGTTAACTGCAGCTCTCAATCTGACACGCGCCGTCTTTTTATTTCGCCTGTTTGCGCTGGTGGTGGCGTTTTTTTTGCGCACTGTTCGGCTTTAGTTTTGTAGGGCGCATTGTTTTGCCAAAATTGCCGCCCCCGCGCACTCAGTCAGTCACTGCTGCCGCCGCACTGCGCACCACACCAGTCCTGCCTACTAGCGTCAGGGGCGTTGCCGAGCCACCATGGCGGAGCGGCTGGTCAATCCACAGTACTACCGTCTGATCAATCCTGACACGTGCTTGAGGTTCAGGGTAAAGCTACGAAGGGTGAGCAACTGCCGCAACTGCTGCGCGGTCACGTGCTGCGCCCTGCTTGCTCGTGCTCGCAACCTGCTGACAGCGGGCCCAGCAGGCCGTTAGCAAGGCGAGCTGGTCGTGCCTTGTGCTGCTATTGCGGGTGCGTTGCTAGCGCTGAGGAGCTTGCGTGCCACATGTGTGTGTGGCGTGGATGCAGGTGTATGGGGAATCCGTCAACGTTGCACCTGGGAGCCCGCGCAGCGCGCGGTTCGGACGCAGCAGCAGCACAGGCGGAGGCGCGGACACCATGGTGACGGAAGTACAATGGCAGGAGAAGCTGGTGGGCCCACGGGAGATGTTGCGGGGTGGCGGTGCGCCGGCAGCCTCGATACAAAACAGGAGAGCTGCAAGCAGCGGCTCGGGCGCCTTTGAGGTGGGCGTGGCTGGCGATGCGATGTCTGAAATTATGGTGTACACGTATGTGGATAGGGACCAATTCAATCCTGCTGGCAACTACACCTACAGTGCCGGCAGCAGCCATATTGCGGGGAGCAATGGCAGCCGCAGCAGCATGCCGCAGCCCCGGGACCAGCTGCACAGTGGTCGGGCGCAGCCACAAGTTGCAGCGCATCCAGCAGCACTTGCGGACAGCTGCACTGCCTTTCATATCATGGCAGCAGTGGACATCAACCTGGCCGGAGCACATGTTGGAGTACTGGACATGACAGAGCAGGTACTATGCCAGGTGCACTTTTTCAGCAACGGGTGTCTGGAGGTTAAGCCTGGGTTCAGTGCCGAGCAACCAGAGGTAGGCGATGAGGGTGCGTTTCCCTCTGACCATACTGTGCACGTGGCAGACAAGACTGGCGCACGCCTCAGCACATATAGGTTCACATCACGCCGTGGCAACGTCTTTGAATACAGTATTGAGAACTTGGCTGCTGGCATGGTGGAGTCTAAGGACGCTGAAGTCTGGATTCTGCGGCAAACCATTGCAGATGGCAAACGAGTGCTTGGCCACAAGCAGGGTGCCGGGCTGCACCTTTGTGACACTCCTTCAGTGCCATTTTCGAAACGCACGTACATGGTGGTTGAGCTGGTGTCAGCAGAGGGAGACCTGAGCAGCCGCTGTTGTGCCGTTGAGTTTGAGCTAGTCACGCCACCATCGTGGGCGCCACAGCAGGGTGTGGGAGGCGGCTGGCGCTTCTACGAGGATGGGCGGCATGTGCTATGTGGCAATACACATGCTGCACATGGCGCCGTGGTGTGGAAGCCGTCCACAACGTGCACAGGGATGCATATGTGTGCAACACCGTTGAAAGGGCTATCTGTCCTGCTGGGTCTGGTACTATTGCTGTGCCTGGTGTTTGGAGGAGAGTCAGCCTACCTGATGGTGCTTGGCATGGTGCTCATGTGCGTCGCATTTGCAGGCATGGGCCACCACAGCACTGCCAGTGTAGAGTCTCTGCATTTCGGGCACCCCATAGAGCTGGACTTGATGCAGGGTTCCCATCAACAGCTTGGTGCCCCCCTCATGTATGGCACCCCTCAGCTGTTTGTCAAGCTCAACAGCACCCATGCTTTTGGAAGACGCACTGTCGCAGGATATGGGCACAGTTTGTTGCCGTGCGAGCTTGGCTCACACCAGATCGCAATTCGCACGTGGCGACCATGGCCGCGGCTGAGGATGCAGCTCTGGGATTACCACTTGGGCGGCGCTTCGTCGCTGAAGGGCAACCCTGGACCTGCATCTGCGCAGTCGATGTTGCACGCTGCTGGCAAGTATGGCTTCCGCACTGAGACGGCTGCAGTGTTGCATGTGCGCGTACAGGTTGCCACACAGGGTTTCCTTCCCTCCCAGTCACAATTCAGCGACACGGCGTCAGTGGCCAGAGTTGTGGCAGCCCCTCTGGCTGATGTTGCCAAGGCCACCGCGTCTGTGCCAAACTTGGTCCTCCGCATGCGCGAGCAGCTAGAGCGCTCAAAGGCGAGGCAGCTGCCCATGCTATAATAAGAAATGGCTACGTCGCAGACGGCGCGCATCAGTCAGTGGTTGCTGATCTCATGGTTTGTGTGCCTGCCACCAGATGCGCCCACCAGATGCGCCCGACTGTTTGCTGGCATGCTGTTCCTGTGTTGTCGGCACGTGTACACGCACCGTGGACAAAAAGCAATTTCGAGAACCATTTTTAAACCCTGTTTGCTTGAATGCAAGGGATGATTCTGTCACACACACACCAGCCATGCATGAGTGCATTCACATGTGTATGGCACAACGGCACTACTGCTGGTGTACGAGTCGGCAGGTATACCATTAATGCACTACGAGTAGTTTTTTGGGCTGTTGTGGGCGTGCAGGCCCCCTTGCCCTTCCCCTGATGGCACATGCCCGGCTGCGTATCACATGATGCACACCAACGCACAAAGTTCTCCGAACATGCATCATCAGGAGCAGCAAGTGCTGCTAGCAGGCAGGCATTAGCCGCCGGCAAGCTAGGGCTCGAACTGCCAGGGCAGGCCGTCCGCCAAAGAGAAGTTGTACATTAAATGTGCATGTTTACAGTGGTAAATAAATGCAGGTGTAAATAAATGCACACTTTGCAACATGTGTTGCGCTCACCACCAAGGCATGCAGGCAGGCAGTGCAGGGTGTGCGTGCCATAATGTTGCTGGTGATGTGGTAGTATTGGGCTATCCAAGACAAAGACCTGCACTCGCACACATGAAACTTCACTGCCTTTCGACATGCGTACACCACCCTCCCTAACTCAGCCATTGTCAGATAGCAGAGACAGGGCAAAGCGTGCAGGATCAAATGCACCATATTCCTGCTCGAGCTGCTCCCCCAATGCATCATCATCGCTGTCGTCACCGCCCCAGCCTCGGTTGGACGCAGCAATGCTGGCACCCTCGCTTGCATTGCCAATGGATTCACAAAAGAGTTGCAGCACGGCATCGGTGCCCAGGGAACACAAGCCGGCGTTCTCAGCAGCCACCACTTTGTCAGCGGTGGCAACCTTCCCCGCCTGCAGTGACAATATTCGTTCATCCACTGTGTCAATGGCCACGAGACGGTAGACATTGACTGCCCGGCACTGTCCGATGCGGTGAGCCCTGTCCATGGCCTGCATGTCAACCTGCAGAACGGCACACAGCGATCAATTGTGTAGATGACACACATGTAGGGTGCGGCATGCACAAAACAGAAAACATCAATGCGGACGGTACAACAAGTCAAAATTGTAGGCGACACACAATCCTGCAGTCTGCTGCACCAATGCTGTACCCAGCATGGCCAGCAGTTGGATCATGCTGGCCCTTCCGTATGTGCTGCAGCTGCACACTGCAAAGGTTGACAAGAGAGGTGTGCTGGGCCATTGCCATAAAATAGTTGTGACATGTGTGTGTGCAGTCAAGAAGTAAAGCACAGAACGTGGCAACACCATGTGGTAGACACTGCAACAAACAAATAGACCCTGGTAACCTCCCGTGAAGTACACGCAGAGTCGCCAGTTACCGCATCAAATGTAGGTGTCTATGCAATCCTCACCTGTGGGTTCCAGCTGTGCTCCAGAAAAATGGCGGTGTCAGCGACAGTGAGATTCAGGCCAAGGCCACCAACGGCAGTCGTCAGCAGCAGCAGCGATATGCTGCCGTCATTGGCAAATTGTTCCAGGAGGGCCGCCCGTGATGCAGGAGCGATACTTCCGTCGATGCGCAGGTACTTCACCGACGGCAAATGGGGTCGCAGCAGGCACTGCTCTGCCGCATCAAGAGCCACCTTGTGCTGTGCAAAGAGCAGGCATTTGCGCTGCTCGTCGGGCGATGATGCTGCATCAGTGCCAGGGGGTGCTCGCATGTCAGCCGCTGCTGCAGGTTCTGCCGGCCGGTGTCCATCCAAGGTGCCATCGTCAGTGCCAATATCTGCATCGCGCAGTCCAATGCCACTGTCCCACAGCAGCTGACGAAGCGCCAGCAGTTTGCAGGAATCGCTCAGCAACATGGTGGCAGCGCTTGTGGCCGTGGCACCCTGTGCTGTGCCCGGGTGTACACCAGCCAGTTGCTGGAGCGTGAGCCACTTGAACACTTCAGGCTGCGCAAGACCAAGGCATAACGACAATTGGTCAGTTACAGCAGCTGCTGCATGCTGGGATTTCCTAATGCATTGCGCAACCATTGCGTGACTTGTGCGCACAGCAGAAAGATGCGGCAATAGTCCGAACTTGTGTAGCAAGCAGGTCATAGCTGTGCCGCGCCATAGCACTTCGAACACACCTTGTTGTGTATTGCTGTGCCAGCAGCGATGCCAGTGGCCTCCTGCATGCACCGGCGCAAGTGCTCATAGAATCTGCGCTGTCGTGGTGGCATGTGGCAGCCCACCACAGTGACGGTTTTGGGGGGCAAGTCCACCAGCACTTGTGCCTTCTCTCGCCGCAAGACAAATGGCAGCACCTGCCGGTGCAGCTTGTCCAACACGTGCATGCCCTTCAACACCTCCTGCACATCGCTGGCTCGACCGCCTGCCTCCAGGACGGCACGGGTAGGCCTCACATAGCTGCAGACGCAAATAAAAGTGGAGTTGATTCAGTTTGAGTCTCAACAGGCGCTGGCGGCATAGATGACTTGCAACATGTAAGTATGCTGCTTGCAAGCACCAGTTGTTGTGCAGAGTGACACCATGTACATGACATCAGTGCAGCAACGCAAATGCATGCGCACCCCTAATATTGGTGCACACTGCTGGGACGCATGTACACACGGGCATGGCAAGCCAATGGTGCTGCTGCCCGCACGCAATATAAAAGACATCAAGCGCACCTGCTCCTGAAGTCACCGCGCGCGCCCAGGTACCCTGGCATGACCAAGTCAAATATTGACCACAGCTCCGCGACAGTGTTCTGAATTGGAGTGCCTGTAAGAGCAATTCGGTGATCGCTGCGCAGCGCCCTCACTGCAGCAGCAGCCATGCTGTCAGGGTTCCTGATAAGGTGCGCCTCATCCAGCACCAGGTATGACCACCGTGCCTGGCTCAGCACTTCCCAGTCCCGCTGCACCACGGGGTATGATGTGATCACCAGTGCCTGCTTGGAAAGGGTGCTTGCCAGCTGCCTGCGCTGACTTGGAGAGCCAGCATACACCACAGTTTCCTGAAACAAGGGGCCAAAGAACCTGGAGGCCTCGGATTGCCAGTGGTGCAGCAGTGTTGGTGGACACACCACCAAGTCAGGTGGCGCGCCGGTACCCCTGCAACCAGCACGTGCAGCAGTAATGGTGTCTCATTGCAGTCAGGTGAACGCATAAAACACTCACCACTCATGCAGAAGCATGACCACAAGGTATCACTGGGTTTCACACTAGTGCAGGATTGGGCTTGTACTGGAGTATGGAGCATATTAACTTTCCCATGCCAAGCCATGCCATCATTGAGGTCATGACAATGCAGGTGAGACACGCTGCAGCTTGAGTGCGGTGGCCTGGCGCATGCTATGCAGTTCCATGCCATTGCTGGAACCCCATGAAGGTTATGATTGTATTGATTGCCGCCTGCTCTGCAGCAGGCGCTGCCCATACACGTAGCAGCACTAGACAGAACAAACATAAAAGGTCACACAGCAGACCCATGCCTTCCACCGCCAGTGAGGTTGCATCACCTTGACACAGATACACTGACTCAAAGTGACAACTACCGACTCACCTGTGTGTGCGGCAAATCGCACAAGCAGTCAGTGCCTGCAGCGTTTTGCCCAGCCCCATGTCGTCCGCCAGTATGCCGTTGGTGCCTGTGCGCCGCAGGAAGTCACACCAGGTAACTCCTTCCCACTGGTATGGCCGCAGATTCACACCTGCGGGCATGGCGTGCCTCACGGCAGCGGGCACTGTATTCAGGCTCAGTAGTTCCAGAGGCTGCCCCCGCACCAGATGTCGAATGATCAGCGCCCCATCAAGTGCCAGCTGCTGCAGTGCTGCAACTGTCTGTGGCACAGCTGCGCCACCAGCTAGCTCTGGCGTTGCGTCTGGGTGCTGTGCGCTGGCCATGGGCGAGAGAGCAACGTGCCTGACAAGCTGCACAAACAGGCCTGACACCTCATGCCGCACTCTGCACTCTTCATCTGTCGCACAGCGCAAGAGCACCGGCAGTGCCAGCGTAGCATGTGATACCGAGACTGCCTTGGGCAGCTGTTGCAGGACATGCGCCAGAACGTGCACATCGCGTACGCGTTGATCGATTGCCCCAGGTGCAGTTGCTGTGTCTGCCTTGCTGAAGAAGATGGGGGGGAGCAAACCCATTTCCAGCTCTGGCCACACGGGCAGAAGGTCCAGGTGACCGATGCGAGCCAGCACCGAAAGCGCGCTGTCGGCAAGGTCCTGCTGTCCTGCCACCTGCCCCCGTGCCAGCTGCAGCAATGCGGCCACCACATGAGTCCCTTGCAAGCGGTTCAACAGGCAAGATGCGAGACGCTTGCTGGGGTTGTGCTCGCTGGAGGTGAACAGCAAGGCGCTCAGCAATGCCAGCGCCTGAGCCTCAGGTGACATTGGTGTGGCGGCTGCTCCTGCAGCTGAGCTTGTGGACGCCTTGGGCTCAGTCAGAGGCAGGAGTGACAGCATGAACCACTGTCGCAGAGCATCCATGGCCACCTGAGAAGTGCAAGCAATGATGCATACACATGGCATCGAAGTTGATACTGTTGAGTCACACCCTTGCTGCCTGCAAATCTAAACAGTTCCATGTCAGACTAACAGTGTGTGTGATGCAGCACAGAGCTCTGCTACTCCAATGGTGCTGAGCAACCTCCCAGACAGCAAGCACACCGTGTAGCTCACGCGTGCAGGAGAAACATGCTGACATGCTGCGATGTCTTGGTGTGTGCGCCACATCTCAACTTGCACCCCAGCAAGCCAGTAATTGTGGGCATAGCTCACCTGACTTCCTGGCTGCTCTTGCTGCAAAAAATCCTCAAGACTGGCCACGAGCTGACTTGCACCCAGCTGCCTATATGGGTGGTCAGCAGTGCTTGGTGCAGCCACGAAGTTGAGGATGTTGCCAAGCAGCTTGTTAAATGCTGAGAGATGAGGAACAGACCCCGATGTGCACAGGGAAGCCACCAGTGTAACAATGGTGTCTGCAGCAGCACTCCGGCGGTCATGGCCCGGCTCAACCTGTCAACACAGCCAAGGACTGAAGAGGATCAGCCATTGCGGTTTTGACAAGTGACAAGAGGACAGGTACAGCAGCATGGCTCATATTAACACACAATCTCTGAGTGAATGCCTGTGCCTTGCCCAACGCGAGCAGGTAATATTGCAGTACGCCACCTCTTGCACACAAAGTACTTTATGGCAGCGACGGTAAACAGAGCTACTTTGCTAACAGTGCGTGTGTGCATACCTTAATGGCATCCATGAGCGGGCGAAGAACAGGGTTCAGCTGGGCTGGCAGCCCCGGTGCAAATGCGACAACGGCGCACTTGGCAGCTGCGCACATGCGCCTGAGCTGCAATTCACGCTCGAGGTTTGCCAGGCGTTGCTGCCCCTGCGCAATGCGGCTGCCCCATGCTGCAGCGGTGTGGGCGCCAGTGCTGTTTGCTACATCAGTGCCAGCCCCAGGTTCCAGGTACGTTGCCAGTTGGCACGCCTGTGCATGCCCAATGTACTCGTGCAAGGGCAAAAGCTCTGCCAGGTGTGCGTCGGTGGTGCCACCAAGCTGCTGCGCGACATGCAGCAGGAAGGTGCAACAGGCATGTTAGTGTGCACGTCCCACACCACATGTAGTCCACAAACGGACACCCTCATGCAAGCAAGTCCAAGGCGAAATGCAAGCCGGCCAGCGGGACGAGTTAAAGGTGCAAAAACAGCATGAGGATGGACGTGCACACGGACCGCATCGCGCACATATCAAACCAGAACATAAACGCCTGCATTGTCACCTGCTCTGCTGGGGGGGGCGTATGCTGTGTGAGCAGCACACTGGTTGCGAGCTCCACCACGGCTGGTTGCTGGTCGCCACCATGCCACAACGGGGAGCACGCTGCCAGCAGCAACAGCGAGGCCTCACGCTGACATGACCACACTGCAGACCTGGCTTCCGCAGCAATACGTGCCACCGCCGCTGCCGCCGCATCACTGCAGCACTGAAGAAGCAGCCGACTCAGCGCCTCACATGCACGCACCCGAGATGCATATGTGACACCAGCACCCCTGTTGGAGGTCGGCATCGACGCACCAGCAGAGGCACTGTCCACATGCCCCAATCGCCGGGCCTTGCTGGGGCGCGGGGAGGTGTCATCACCAGAATGGATAATGGCTGGTGCCTGCTGGCCATCTGGCGTGAGGTATAGGTCCAGCAATGCGCCCCATATGGGCATGCTTATGGTCACTGGGGGCAGGCACGGCACCACCGCGTTCCATGCAACCAGGCAGGCGTCACTGGCTTGCACATCTGGTTCACACAGCATGCCCCACATGCAGCGCCGTAACACGGTATCTGCTGCCCAATGGACATGATCCAATGTGCTGTCACTGCCAGAGTTGCTCAGCAGCGCTTCCACCACCTTGGCTGCAACCTGCGCTGCACTGGCCCGTACAGCTGCACTGGCGTGCTCCCATACCGAGAGCAGGCGCGGCATGAGGTCATAGGCAATCGCAGCCAGCAACTGCGATGTTGCCAGTTGGGGTTCTGCACCGGCACCAGCAGCAGCACCAGTGGTGGGGGAACTGCTGCCGCATGTGCAGGTGATCAAAAGCAGCATGAGGTCCGCAATGCTGGCTGACATGCCATCGTGCTCCACATGCTGCAATGCGTTGCAGGCAGCCTGTATCACAGACAAAATACAGTGGGAGTGCAGGGCACACATGATCAGTGTCCCTTGTCTGGTTAGCACCAAACCGGTGCCTCAGCATTCTGGATTCACGGATGGAGGCAATACACTTGTGGACACCACATACCTGAAGTGCTAGGTGCACCTGGGTTTGAACCTGTACAAAGACATGCACGGCAACCAAGCACGGCGTTGTAGGTTAGGCCATGTGCCAACTGCCGCCAAGGTCAGTGTCAGACATGCGAGTATTAAGTGGTACCGTGGTACATTTTTTCACACACAGCCTTGTGCACTGTGAAGCTGTGCATATGTCTGCAGGAATAAGCCAATATGACACCATGCCGCACACCCAGGCACCTTGCTGTTTATTATAGAGGCCTCCTGCACACCACCCAGTCAGTGTCTAGGCCATGGTGTAATTTATGCAGCTACCCTGCTCTAGGCGCCAAGGCGAACGAGCCACTCGGCAGGCCATATGCATGCCTTGCAAATCCCACCTGCCATAGGCAGTAGCTATTGAAATTTGGGATGTGGAAGTGCCACTAAATCTGGCAAACAATATGGCTGTACATGCCATGCAATGGCACGAGGCATGCTGACTTGGCATGATATTCTCAGGTACATGGTCAGCACCTGAATGTGTTCCTCCTACAATGTATGGATGTATCCACGCACCTGTGTTGGGCCCTGGTGATCATGCTCTCGCGCGGTGAGCAACACGCATAGCGCCTTTGCCGCAGAGGCACATACATCCTCCGATGGGTCACTCAGGCCAGGCAAGGCCATGCCAAATAACTTCGCCTGCAGCTGCACAGCCTGTGGCATGCACCCAAAACGGCTGTTATTGACCGATGACACAGAGGAGCCATGGAAAAGCACCAAGACACTGCCATTGCGGGTTTGCCCACGCGCGATCGTCACTGCTATGCCACATGGATACAACATGGTGCCAACCAGATGCAAGAGCAACCACAACCCGCCATCAAATGCTGCGACATAGCGTTAGCACAGAACGACAGAGGTCAAGTGCGTTCAGTGGCAGCCAGTCGGGGCCTACTGTGCCTGCACCCACCTGTGCGCGGCTGGCAAATGCACTTGTCTTGCTGATGAGTGAGGCCAGGTACAGCAAACCAAGCTGCGCACCATGCCGTGCCTCCCACGCCTCACTGGTGTACTCCGTGCCAGCGTCCACACTCTTCCCCGCCGCAGAAGGGGCAGTCGCAGACGCACCCGCGCCTACGCTGGTTGGCAGTCCGCACACCCGCATGTCATGCAGCTTTTGAACAAGGACCGCCAGCCTTGGCGGCGGCAAAAGGGTGGCGGCCAGCCCCAGCACCTGCGCAGCAGACTCACGAATGGGTGCAACCACGCCCACACCACCCCCATAGTCTCCAAACCGGTCCAGCAGCAGGACGCACATGCTCACGGTGGCAATATCCTCCGCCCACGCAGATATGAAATCCACCTGTTGCTGTGGTATCGCCTGCCCCCATGCGCGTAGCAGTGCCAGCAAACCCACGGCAGCGCCGTGCCGTGCTTCCCACGCCTGGCTAAATAGCTGAAATACCAGGTCGTTTGCTAGCAGCAACAACAGCTCCTGGGTGCTCGTTGAAGCAGCAACAGCATCAGGGCAGCTCATGGCACTGAAAGATGTGCGAACGGCCATAGCAGGCGCTGTCCCCCCGCCGCTGCTGCCGCCACCACTGCCATCAGCACCAATGCCTCGCTGCTGCAACAGCCCAGCTACTGGCTCCACAGCACTTTGCTGCCGCTGCTGCCGCTGACACTCACCAGGCTTGACCACCGCATCGACGGCAATATCATCCGGCACGATCAACGCCGCCACTCCGCCGTACAAGGATACATGGTGTGGGGTGTTTGCATCCTGCTCGTCGAGCTGTCCGAGGCACTGCAGCAGCTGCTTCCTCTGCCTTCGCAGGCGCACCTCCAGCCCGCCCTCTTCTGGCTGCTCCTCCACCAGCTCCCTGGGTGCTTTGCTGCGCAGCGGCGTGCCGTGCCTGTGAAACGAGGGCACGTCGACATCCTGCAACCTCAACCACGTGTCGCGCAGTTTGGTCACCGGAGTACCTGCTCCCCTCTGCAGACCTGCCAGAGGGCTGGCTGCTGCGACAGCCTCGAGGCACAGGCTCGCAGTCAGTCGCGCATGCCAGCGGCGGCTAGTCAGATGCGGGTAAGCAGCTAGGACAGCCTCAGTTTTGATGCTGCTCGCATCCGCCGGGTCCACAGCAGCTGCCGCCCCCACCATGTCTCGCAGTCGCTCCGCAATCAGAGGTCCATCCTCCACTGTTGCTTGGTCCAGCAGGCTCAGCAACTTGCTGAGGTGCTTTCGCTGTGCTGCCGCAGAAAGCATCATCAGTTATTCGCGCGTCGCGCCTAAGACGAGGCTCACGTATCACATGCTACCGCGCAGTGTCGCTTCTCGCGAGCGCTTGCAAGCTTGGCCAAGCTTGGCGCCTTTTTTGGTTGCTGTTGAAGTCTAGACTACAGGTAACTCTGGGGGCGTCATGTTGGCAGTCGGCAGTGAAGATTTGGTGCCTATATCTGACGGGGCCAAGGGGTGGGAAAGGGACTGTTGAGCACTTGTGCTCAGCAAAGTTTTCCACTAATGGCCAAGAGCAGGTGGCGTGCAAGAAGTGCCCAGGGGGTCATTCTTGCAAGGCAACGGCACAGCTAGCTGCAGGCGCGCTAGCGACGCTCTGGTTTCTTGCCGTAGTTCTTTGCAAATGCAGATGGGAGACGACGATGTGCTCTTGGCGGGCGGGGCGGCGGATGGGCCGGTGCCCCTGGTGGGCGCGCAGGCAGCAGCAGCAGCAGCTGCTGCAGCGCAAGCCAATGCTGCTGCTGCTGCGGCGGCGGCGGCGGCAGGGGAAGTCCCGGCGCTTCGAGTGCGCGTTGCGGCCATGGAGGATGGGATGCAGCAGATCGAGGTGCTGGTAGGCGACCTGGGCGCCGCAATGGGCGAGATGCGGGGAGCAATTGGTGCGATCCTGAACCGGCTGGAGACAGTGGAAGTCGACGGCCAGCGTGTGGGGGGGACAGCGCTGGAGGCAGTGGTGCGGGTGGTAGAGCGGCTAACGGCGGAGCCCCCGGAGCTGGCGGGGGAGGCCGCACGCCAGGCGAACAAGGAGTGGATGTCCAACGCTCACCGCGTCCAGATTCTGGTGCGGGGGGCCCCACTGCCGTGGGTGGCTCACTCCTTGGGAGCAGCGTGCCTGGCGAAGGTCAGCACCATCCTCAACCCCCACGTGGGGGTGGTGGTGACCCAAAAGATCGCGGATAGCCTGGCCGGGCACGTCAACATCAGGTGCCTGGATTTCCAGGCCAGCGGGGTGTACGGCGAAGCCGAGGACAAGAAGAAGGTGCCCGGGTACGAGGGCGGCAGCGGCGCCGGCGCACTCGAGCTCGTGGGCGCCGGCGTCTCCGGCAATGCGGCGCCTTGGGTTTTCCCGG
>JAULBY010035303.1:0-14658 GCA_032358315.1 Ophiocytium majus | reverse complement strand
ACCACCCGCTCCAGTTAACCCCATTACAATTCCAATTAATATTCCACAAAGAAGTTCAATCATTTTATTTTATTCTCTATAAATTTAAATAGCCCCATTCCAAATAACATAAATACAATAAAAATTAGAATATTCAGATTTCCACTAGTCATAGCAACAATTCCTGGCCCTGGACAAATACCTGCCCACCCCCATCCTAAACCAAAGATTGCAGCACCTGAAATTAAGCGCCAGTCTAAATCTTTTCGAGTAGGCAAATGAAACTTGGTATCAAGCAGTGGAGATTTTTTTTTCAAAATAAAATAAAAAAAGACAGAGTGAACTAAAATTGCCCCTGCCATAACACCAATTAATGAGTAATTCCAATCTCCCAAAATATCTAAAAAACCACGAACAACTTGAATTTGAGTCATTCCGCTTATACCTAGTCCCAAAGCAAAGACAAGGCCGACAACAAATGCAATAAAATTTTTCATAGTGAACCCCGAATAAATTTAAATACTAAAACACTTATGATTCCAAAAGTGATGAATGTTAAAGTCGCCACAATTGAGCGAACTGATAACCTCGAAATCCCACACACTCCATGCCCAGAGGTGCAGCCATTCCCAAGAAGTGTTCCGAACCCAACCAATGCTCCAGCAATCATATAATCAACAGGCAAAGCAGATGATACTTGAATGAAAGCAGTCGGTTTTAAATATTTAAGTATAAGTCCACCAAAAATAAGTCCTCCAACAAAGGCCATTCTCCAAAATAAATCATTTTTTTGAGGTTTAACTATTCCTCCAACGATTCCACTAATTCCAGTTACTCTACCATTAAAAAGAAGCATCAAGCTCACTGCAAGACCGATTAGAACTCCACCTATTACTGCGTTTTCCATTTATAACTCCTGCATTAACAATTCACTTTTTAATCGAGTCCAAGATTCCTCCAAGCGATATGCCTTGAATCCATTTTCTCTTAAATAATTTACAGAATAGGCCGACAATGCACACATTCTCCCACGACAAAAAACGAGAATATGTTTTCTTTTTGGAAGTTTCCCTAAATTTAATTTTAAATCTTGTTGAGAAATATGCACAATCTCTGGCCTCTCCATTAATTCATCTACAACTTCGTCGCTTGGCCTAACATCTAGAAAAATAATTTCTTTCTTTTTTAAAAGTTTAAATGTTTCTTCCCAGTTTTTAGTCCAACCAATTTCTCCAAAAAGATCTTGTGAATTTATTTTTAATGAAGGATTTAGTTTTTGAACAAAATCTTGATAAGACTCCCAGAAATCTAGAACTGCTGGCATTAAAGTATAAAGTCGTTTCTGACCAACATTCTCTACAGTTACGAGCCCTTCGCTTAACATCTTTCTAAGATGCATTGAAGTGTTGGCCATACTTTGATCTGTCTTAGAAGCTAAAACTTCAACTGTTAATGGAGCTTGAGATAGAAAATGAATTAAACGAATTCTCACAGGTGCAGCCATTGCGCCTAAGATCCCGGCCATCTGTTCGAAAATATCACTCTGTTGCTGCTTGAGAATTTGTAATTTATCCACACATAACCCCTTATATCTATTATCTTATCACAAGTCATTCAATTAATCAATTGATTATTTAACAAGCTGGATGTATTATAAAATTGTTCCATTTCTGGAGGAATAGATGAAAATTCAGCATTTTTTTGATCCTGATACTTTTACACTTACTTATTTAGTGATTGATGAAGTCACAAGAGACACGGTCATAATTGATCCAGTTCTAGATTTCGATCCTCCATCAGGCAAAATTGAAGATCATAATACAAAAAAACTCTTAGAGTACGTCGAATTAAACCAACTTAATGTAAAAGCAATTCTCGAAACTCATGCACACGCTGATCACCTTTCAAGTTCTCAATTGTTAAAGCAACTATTTCCTCAAGCTATCCATGCGATAGGTGAAAAAATAAAAATTGTTCAGGAAGTATTTAAATCACATTTTAATTTAACTGATCTCAAGACAGATGGATCTCAATTCAATCATCTCTTAAAGGATTTTGAAGAAATTAATTTTGGCTCTCTCCGCATGAAAGCAATTCCAACTCCAGGTCATACACCTGCTTGTATGAGTTATCTTTTTGGTGACTATCTCTTTGTTGGCGACTCACTTTTCATGCCAGACTATGGTACTGGCCGATGCGATTTCCCAAAAGGAAGCGCACGTAATCTCTATCATTCGATTTCAAAAATTTTATATTCCCTTCCTGATGAAACAAAAGTCTTTGTTGGACATGACTACAGTCCTAATGGCCGGGAAATGCTTTTTCAGACAACTATAGGAGAAAGCAAAATAAAAAACATACAATTATCTGTTAAAACTACAGAGGCAGAGTTTGTCGAATTTAGAGAAACTAGAGATCAAAAACTTAATGCTCCAAGGCTGCTTTTGCCGAGTATTCAAGTGAATATTGACGCTGGTCATTTGCCAAGGGTAGAAAGCAATGGGAAATCATATTTAAAATTGCCTTTAAATATTCTAATAGAAAAGGATAAGTTTTAGAAATGGAGATCACTTATTCACGATTACAAATAATTGTTTAAACTTTCTTCTTTTTTTCTAAAATATTTTTTTTCGAGAAAGTGCTCATCAATCCGGTCAAACTGGCAATGCAATAGCGCTAGAACGGGTGATTCGTTTGGAATGCTTTTTCTAGATGCCAAGATGACCTCACCTCCATGTGACAAGACTTCTTGTGCTAAATCATCCAATAAATCATCATCTAAGAGATTCTTTTGTTCAGAATGAAGAACTAAATTACCTGTACTGCGATTCATTATTCCAAAAATATTAATATCATCTGCTATAAATATTTTCTTTACATTGCCTTGAATGGCAGCTTTAGCAATTTGAAAAATATTATCGGTAGTTCGCCTCATTTTTTCGGCGTGTGCTATTTCTTTTAAATTTCTTTCATTATTTATTCTAATTTCTGTTATTAATATAGATCGTATTTTTGTAAAAACATCAACTTCGTGGCTATCATCAAATAAATCATTTATAGGATTTCGTCTTAAATTTTCATAATTAACATCATGATAAAATAGATTGATCAAATCCTTGTTTCCGCCAACAAAAAGAGGAGGCTCTGACTCAATCGTTAAAGCCTGAACCCAATCGTCTAGCCATTCAACTGTGCCAAGTGAGATGACTCTTTTCATCTTTGCTAACTTTAACGGATCAGTTTCTTTATCGTCTTTCAAAATATTACGTGCCTCAGGAAAAATTACAGTATCTATATAGTTCATTGAATTTAAATTTCCTTGGTAGAGACTTACTGAACTTTCTCCAAAACCTAAAAATAAAAAATCTCTGTCAGATTGCATCCATTTCAGCAGGGGTTTAACATGAAAAGTTGAAGAAACAATACACAGGTTTTCAATTCCTATCGGTACATTAATTACTTGAAAAAAGTCTTTTGTTAAAAATATTCCAATATCAGATTTAAATTTTTTAAAAAAATCTACATCATCAATTAATCTTTCAATTGGCCCTAAAAATTTATTTATCTCTTTACTGGCTAAATGTGGTGTAACTAATAACTTTGATGTATCGAGCAATTTTCTAATTTTTTTTCTGAAATCTGCTGCGTTGTATTCATTGCTAATATAAGCAGTTAAATGCACTCCTCCTGATGATTTCACTATCGGCATTAACAAGTTTTTATTAGATAAAATCATATGGTCTCCATTTATATACATTTTTAAAAAAATTAGTTCCGATATACATTGGAATCGTTATCATTTTTCTTTATAACTCCAACGGTACTAAGCTCTTTTCGAATTCCCCAAAAACGACTTAAGTAACTTGGGGCATAGGAAGCTACATAGGAAAAAAGTAGGAATTTAATTAAGCGGCCCAAAAAAATTACGAGCGCCAACTTCACGAGAGATATTTTTGCAAGAGATGCTAAGATAACTGCCGGCTGTTGCATAAATGGACTAATTCCAACTAAAAAGACAAATAAGAGTCCATGCTTTTCTAAAAACACTTCAGACCAAGACCATGCTGGATTATTCACTATTCCAGGGTAATAATTTAGAATTAAAGGCAGTCCGTGAATTTCTACTAAATAAGCTAATAAAATGGCACCAATAGTAGATCCAATTGCCATACTCAGTGCAAATATATGCCATTTTTTGGGAACTAACATAGAACTCGAAATGAGAATTCCGTCATTCGGTATTACTATAAGAAAATTGTCTAAAAAAGATAGTAGGCTAATTAATGGTGTATACCAGAAACGATTTGTATGGCCTTGCAATCGTCTGATTTGAATTTGAAGCAGTCGACTGTATCTACTTAATGTCATAATTAAAACCTTCCATGTACCATAATGCCGTAGTAAGCATTTATACTACGGCGAAATTTTGCTAGCGTAAAATAGCGATCGCTTCATTGTCTGAAGGCATTTCATTATATTTAAACAAAGTGACATCGCCACCTCTTGCAATGACAAGTTCTGCCAGGTCATCAAGAATATCATCTTTAGGAATATCTAAATCTTTATTTACGTGCTTCGTAACTTCTCCAGTACCTTTATCTAGATGACCCCATAGAAAACGATCACTCGCTACGATTAAACTACGAACCCTACCCTGTGCAGCTGCAGCAGTGATATCGGATAACTGATCTACAATTTTACCATAAGGTTTTTGCTCTTTATAATATGAAAGTAATTCCTGATCATTTTGTTCTTTAATTCGATTTATAATCATTAGGCATTCACCGTGTAATTCTTCAAAATTAGTTTTATCTAAATTCCCAATAATTCTCTCATTTAAGATGTCCGGATCTCGATTCACATTTTTATATATCTCATGCAACTCTTCTACTCCCCCAATAATGATAGGGTACTTGTCGTGTTTAAAATATTGGTGAAATTCTTCTTCAGCTCTTGCAAGAATTTTATGCTTAACCTTTTTATCATTACTTTTCTTACTTTTTTCAATTTCAGTGCTTGAAGGCGAAATCGAGCTGATTTCTGTTAAAGAAAAAGAATCACCCTTTAAAAGTCTACATAACTTAGAGCTTAAAGTTATCAGATAAAATTTATCACCAGACATAATCCAAGGAATTATCGGCTTTAAATGTAAGCTATGCGCTACTACTACTGTTTCATACACTGGGAATGGAATAAATAGGAACCCCGAGAATTCCTCAGAAGCAAAAAATGCAACTGACATTTTGTTATCTCTTATAATTTCTCCCATATTATTTTTGTTCAATTGTGCCCAAATATCAGATGCGGCTTTTGGACTAAGTTGACTTTTTAAAGTAAGTTCGACTTCCTTTAGCATTCTTGTAAATCTCACCCCTCGAGAACTTTGAAAATCTTGCGCATCTTCTGACAAATAAAAAGACAGATATATCTTATTTTCAGATCCCCCTTTTTTTTGAGATAAATAATCATTTATAAAATTCTTAGTAGCTGTTAAGTTTTCTTGGTTTTTTAAACGAATTTTTGTAGGCATATATAAACTCCTTTTTAATTGTTAGTTTATTATCGTTCTTAATGACATTTAGTTAAAATAGATAAATAATCACTTTAGATATGCTTTAAGCAAACCAAGGAAAACTAATGAATCACTGGATTAATTATCATCATTTAAACTATTTTAGAGTTATTGCTTCTGAAGGGAGCATTTCTCGTGCTGCTGAGAAACTAAAAATAGGCCAGCCCACTCTAAGTGCTCAGCTAAAACAATTTGAAGATACAATTGGTATTCAATTATTTGAAAGAAAGCATAAAAAATTAATCCTTACTGAATCAGGCAATCTTGCACTTGAATACGCAAATGAAATTTTTAAAATGGGTGGCGAATTGCTAGAAGTACTCCATGACCGATTTGTACCAAATAGGCCACATGTGCAGTTTGGAGCACTAGATAGTGTCCCTAAATATATTGTTTTATCGATAGCAAAAGCTGCCTTAAAAACCGGCAGGTGTACAGTTTCACTTCTTGAAGGAAGTGGTGATGACTTAGTTAGAGAAATGTTACTGCATAAAATAGACTTGGTTATTGCAAACTATATTCCTACCTATGGTAACGATATTAAAATTTATTCTCGTTCGATATCAAAGTCTCCAATATACTTATACGGTTCTAAAAAATATAAAAATCTAGTGAAGAATTTCCCATCTTCTTTACATGAAGCCTCTTTTATTCTTCCAACGTTTCACAGTAAGCTAAGGCAAGATGTACAACATTTCCTTCAGGCCAATAAAGTTTCTGTAGATATTGTCGCAGAAACGCAAGATACGGCCTTGCAAAAACTAATGGCCATAGACGATCTTGGCCTCATTCCGCTTACAAGAGAAGCTGCAAAAAGTTATATTGAAGAAAAGAAACTCTATGAGATTGGAAAAGTTGATGGTGTCTATGAAGAGATCTTCTTACTTTCAGCCTCAAGAAAAATAGAAAACCCAATTTCTAGTATGATCATGAAGCATTATAAATAATTAACTTAGAAAATATAATGGCCGAGTATTAAAATTAATTGCTCGGCCTTTTATAAAGAACTATACCTTATTTCCCTACTTTCTTAATGAACGCGCTAGGGAAAAAATAATTGAAACTGAGATCATCCCAAAAATTATTCCAAGTGACCAAGATATCGGAAATTTCCCACCAAACATTTCGTTCAGATATACCATTTTAAGTCCAACAAAGACCAACACCCCTGCCAGTCCATACTTAATATAGTAGAATTTATCTAGTGCTCCAATAAGCATGAAATACATTGAGCGAAGTCCCATAATAGCAAAAACATTACTTGTAAAAACAATGAAAGGCTCTTTAGTGATTGCAAAAATTGCAGGAACAGAATCGATAGCAAAAACGATATCCGATATTTCAATAAAGACTAAGGCCAAAAACAGCGGTGTAACGTAACGAACACCGTTAATTTTTTTAATAAACTTCTCATCATCAATTTTCGGGTAAACTTTAAACAATTTGTTCAACAGTTTAACGAAAAAGTTTTTTTCAAGATCTTCATCGGCATTATTTTTTACAACCATTTTTATACCGGTAAAAATAAGTAGTAGACCGAAGAAAACAACGATGAACTTGTAATCCATTAAAACAGAGCCAAGGGCGATGAATACTGCTCTAAAAAACAGTGCACCTAAAATCCCCCAAAACAGGACTCGATGTTGATATATTTTTTCAACCTTAAAAAATGAAAAGACTAAGGCAAAAATGAAAATGTTATCTATTGCTAGAGTTTTTTCAATCAAAAACCCCGTAAGAAATTCAAGACTAAGAGACTTTGCCATTTGATCAGCTGAAACACCATAGAGGGCATCAAAATTGCTTATTTCCGAAAATTTCCCTTTAGCATAATAAAAGAATAAAACGTTAAATATCAAAGCTAGACCAATCCATGAAGCCGTCCAGATTGAGGCTTCCTTGACTGAAACAACATGAACCTTTTTGTGAAATACACCTAAATCTAAGGCCAGCATAAATAAAACAAAAACTGTAAATCCTAAATAGATTGACCAATATTCGAAAAATGGAAAAAATGTCATTTCTATGTCCTTTGTATAATTTTAAATAATGTAATTCGTATTTAAAAAATTTTCAATTTCATTAAAGTATGACTTTGATATGTTTTAAACACATCAAAAGCCATAATTATTCATTATTAAAGAATTAGCTTAAATTTGAGCCCTATTTTTCCTTTAGATGTATCGTTTAAAGCGATGAATCATATATCTATTATGCATTTTATAAGAATCTGTAATTTATCTACAATAAGAATAACTTTGAACTGAAGCTGTAAAATAGCATAGGAGTTATTATGAAGTGCCCAACATGTGCAGACTCTTCTCTAGTTATGTCTGAGAGAAGTGGAGTTGAAATTGATTATTGTCCAACTTGCAGAGGAGTATGGCTAGACCGTGGTGAGCTAGATAAAATTATTGAGAAATCAAATGCTCTTAAGAATGAAATCGTGGCGAGTCCTCGCGAAAAAATCCAAGAAGTCATTTATAGAGAAGATCACTCACATAATAAAAACTATAAATATAAAAAGAAATCATTCCTTGAAGAGTTGTTTGATTAATCTCTAGATTCCTTAATTGCAAAAGTCATTTGGTTGCTCTAAGTGGGTCAAGGTGAAGTAGTCTGTTCCTTAGTTAGCTAAAAAGTTAATCATAGTCATAGACGCTTTACTTTGCTCTCTCGGGAAAATATGGCCTTCTTTAGGTATAATTTCAACAATGGCCTTTAATCCGTTTTGTTCATAATTCTTTTGAAGCTCAAAAGCATTCCGACTGCTCCATAAAGGATCAAGCTCACCATGAATAATCAGCAATGGTTTTTTAAATTTTTTGACGTTAATAACAGTTCTATTTGGAATTTCATTTTCAGCAATTCGCCAGCTAGGAATTTTATAACTTTCTTCTTCTACTTTTTCATGTTTCGTTCCAGGATTTGAAAGTCTGTGATTCAATTCATCTCTAGATAATGAATCTCTAGAATCTGCCGTGACTGAAATACCTGCGATTAAAACAGCTTTACTTGCATTAAACTTTAATATCTCAGGATTACTTATCAATAAAGCAACAGCTTCAGCTCCTCGAGAGATTCCGACGAGGGAGATATTCATTTCTTGATATTCTAATTTCTCCAGCACCTTTTGAATTTTATCAGCAACCAATTTTAAATCAATCATGCGAATTGGATCTAAATCAGCCGAATAATCTTTATTGCAGTTATACCAACAGAGATGAATAACTTGATAGCCCGATTTTGCAATTGAAAATGCTTGATTGACTGAATGAATAGTTGGCCCACTTGAACCCGGAAAATAAATAACTAACTTATCACTATTTAGATTTTTTATGTCAGGTGTAATTAATAAAGTATCTCTATCTTCACCAATAATTAATTTTGAAGTACTAAGACCTCGATCATATGCTGGCTTCCTTGAGGAAGTTGCACCTGCAGTAAAAATGAAACAAGATATTAAAACCAAAAATGAATTTAGATATTTCATTTAAATCTCTTTTTAAAATAGTATTAGGTAGGACAGCTAATATATACTTGTGAGTATATAGCTAAAGCATATAAAAGGAATGATGCGCAAGCTCAAACCTCGCGAGATGGTTTAAAGATTATGAGTTCATCGTTGTCAGAATATAAAAAAGAAGGCGTGTATGTTAAAACTGTTTTTCATTCAAACATTAATAATTATTTCTTTATTTTGCTCAAATGCAATAGCATCAAAGAAAAATAAACAGCAAATAGCTCTTTCTGAGACGGAACTAAGTAAATTGTTGGTTCAAGTACTAACTTCTAAAAATTTTTCTGAATATAAAAATGCTCGAGGATTTTCAAATTTAAAAGCAACTTTAAAATCAATGTCAATACATCAGATAACACCTGAAGATCCCATCAACAAGCCAAGAGAAATAGGTGCACCAATTTATCAATTACAAGTAAACGTCACATATCAAATCAATGCTCAATCAACCTGCACCATAGAAATGCCATTATTCAGTGAAAAAGGTAAAATGAAGATTGGAACAGGTCGCTCAGAAGGTGGCTGCGGTGAATAGTGCGTCGAAAGCTACTTTACTGAGGCCATTGAAACTAAAGTTGCTCCAGAAATAATGAATAACGTTCCCACCAACACTTTTGCAATATTTAAGTCTCTCCATTCAGAAAAGATAATCATACTAAGAACTACTGCGATTAATCCGTTCGAATTTGTTAAAGGTGCTACTACAGAGACAGGCATATTTAACTTGGAGATACCATACGACATACAAAATATTGCAGTTGACCAAGTTAGTCCCATTCCAAATGCATATAATCCCCCTTGAATAGTTACATTTCTATCATTTGTAAGAATCAATGAAGTTCCTCCATATAAAAGAACGGCAGTACCAACTAAAACCAAATAGAAAGGCAGGCTGATTCCTCCCTTGAGACTTAGTTTCATCAACACAGTCCCTAATCCTAAAAAAACAGAAGGAATAACCCCACCGATTAATATAGTTCGGAACTCCATAAAGCTCTCCTTATTTTTTAATTTCTACAGCTGGATATTCTTCAATGTAACTTTCACCGTTTACTCCATAGTAAATAACTTTGCGGCCAGCAAAGTCGACATCATAACCCACAACACCAGCTTTCCAAGCTTGGGTCAGAAACTCAGGAAAAATACTTCTTCCTTCTTGATCATCACGAAGTGCTTTAATCAATGCTTCACGATTAAATTTGGGAAATTCAAAACCACCTGTAACTATCGGTTGTCCCTGCTGAACAACATTTCCTTCTTTCATTATGTAAACTGATTGACATGAGGGAAGAGTCCAACGATTCATCACTACACCAGATTGTCTGAGCACTTCTGCAAGAACTGGAAAACCACCAATTTTAGGTCTTATCGACATTGCATATTTTTGTGTTTCAATTAGTTTTACTACTAAGTTTGACATCTTTTCCTCCTCCGTAATTATTCAATTGGGTTAGTGTTGAGCTTGTGATGATCAGTAAGCTTATTTAATATTTTTAAAAGAGTATTCCTTTCAAGATCAGTAAGAACTCCAAAAAATTTTTCATCATTTTCATCAGCAGAAGCTGCTAAACTTGGTACAAGCTTAATGGCCTTCGGAGTTAATCTAATTTCTTGAAATCTCCTATCATCTGAAGCTTCTTCTCGAGTTACTAATTCTTTATTCAA
Organism: Ophiocytium majus; assembly: GCA_032358315.1. NCBI lineage: Eukaryota > Xanthophyceae > Mischococcales > Ophiocytiaceae > Ophiocytium > Ophiocytium majus. The sequence continues at coordinate 3,922 of JAULBY010035303.1, read as the reverse complement.
TAAACGTTCAATTAATTTGGAAACTGCCCCACGAGTAAGTCCCGTCGTTTCAGCAACAAAACTTGGCGATGTATTTTTTTTATTTGAGTACATCTCACGAAGGATTACCCACTCCGCTACTGTAACTTCATACTCATTTAATCTTTTGGCAAATGCGAATGAAACCTCATTAGAGACAACTCTTAAGTGATAACCCAGATGGCTTTTTAGATCGCTGACATTTTTCTTCATAAAATATCTTCCTTACGTTGATTATAGTTTCCTAGGAAACTAATGTCAATTTAATATTTACACGAACTGTTCCTAGCGGATAAGTCTATGTAAATGTTCAATTGATTTCACAAGAGTATCGATGAGTACTCCCATAAATGTGATCTTTATTGTAATATTTCATAAATCTAATAGGATAAATACCAATGCCCGAACTACCCGAAGTCGAAACCATTAAAAACCAACTCACTCCAATCTTACCTTTCAAGATTGAATCCGCCATTTTCTCGCAACTCACGAAACGAATGGTGAAACAAATGGATTTCGATCTCACCGATTTCACCATCATAAAAATTAGAAGACACGCCAAATGGCTCATCTTCGATTTAAAACCATACGGGCACATACTCTCTCACTTAGGCATGAGCGGCTCATGGCAAATGTCACACGCGCCACTTTCTGAAAAGCATGGACACATTGAATTCATCGACAAATCAAAAAAAGAATTTGGCGTGCTCACCTATATTGATCCAAGAAGATTTGGGCATTTCTATTTACTCACTGATGAAAATTTTAAATTGAAAGAAGATCAACTTCCGATTGATATCACTTCTCCGGACTTTGATGTCAATCATATTGCTGGTACATTTTTTTCTCATCCGAATAAACCAATCAAACCTTTTCTGCTTGATCAAAAAGCGTTTCCTGGCGTGGGGAATTATATGGCCTCCGAAATTTTAGCTCGTGCTGGAATTTTACCGACCAGATTGTCGGGCGACATTGATGCTGACGAGATTGAAAAAATGAAAGCGGCGATGGATGTGGTTGTAAGTGGTGCGATTGAAACAAAGGGAACGACGTTTAGTGGCGGCTATAGAGACGCTAATGGATCAAAAGGTGAAGGTGTGAAACATCTAGTGGTGTTTTATCAGAATCATTGTCAGATGTGCTTAGAGCGCGGGAAAGTGACGAAAGTTTTAAAGACTATTCAAGGTGGCAGAGGAACTTATCATTGTCCCGTCTGCCAGTCTTAACTTTAAAAATCTTGTTAGCGGTTTTTCATTTTTTCTGTGACTTGATTCACACAAGCGGCGAAACCAGAATCATTTTTTGAATACGCGTATCCGCTGCTGTCGACGCATCTGATCTGACGATTTTTATTTCGTTTGACTGACGATTGTCCGGTGCTAATCGCATCCGTTTCTAGCTTATCTTTCGCTTCATATCGTTTTGTTTTATAGGCAGATGAAAGCGGTTTTTGATTCATGCTATTATCGTCTTCAATAGTTACGGCATATGATGATGTCGACATAATAAGAATAACTAAGGCCAAAAATATTTTCATATTGCCCCCCTTTGTCTTTTACTGATTACTCACCTTTTGAATTTCTCACACAAGTGTTATAACCTACATCTTCTTTGAACAACCAAGTTCCATTATAGTCTCGGCAACGCCCTTCCAGCTCTATCATTCTCATGGGAGCAGCTTGGCCGGTACTCGTAGTATCGATAATCTCTTGAGCGTTTGGTTGACTACTGCCTGCTATGGATTGATCCGAAGAAGGTGCTGCTGTTCTATTAACATTGTCGTAATACCAAGTATTCGCTAAGGTCACTCCAGATGAGAGAGTTGTAACAAACAAGACTGCTAGCAATGACTTCATATAACCTCCTATTTAATTTTTAAATTAAACGAACTCAACAAAATAAGATTCAATTAACATGCCAGCTGTAAGTAGAATAAATAAGGATAATGTTTGATAAAAATATGAGGATGATATGAGACAAAATGCCCACGTGAAGTGGGCATTTATTTTTTTTATTTTTCTAGTTTTACTTCGACTTCTGCTTTTGGTTCATCTTTTGTGTTTTTACTATCTTTTACTTTTTGAATACAAGCATCGTATCCGGGTTCGCCTTGCTTTAATTCATGTCCATCCTTAGCCTTACAAACTACATGGGCCTTCATTGAATGCTTAGTCGTTAGAGTTGGAGTCTCACCAACAATCTCGTCTTTTGTCGACGTAGCATCAACCTCTACAACTTGATTCTTCGTAGATGGTCCAATGGCTTTTTTTTCAGCAGCGTATGTAGTGATTGATAAAACTAATAATGATAAAATTGCGATCTTCATAAATTCCTCTGCGGGTTAAGTATTACTAACAAAATCTTAGTTCACCATTTGCCTCTAGGTCAAATTTTTCCAAAAGAACATATAGTCTAGTGCGCATACGAAGGCCAATTCACGCATATTAGAAGCGCCGGCATGCCCTCCATCAATGTTTTCATAATAAAAATATGGAAGACCAAATTCCACAAGTTTTGCAGTAAACTTTCTCGCGTGCCCTGGATGAACGCGGTCATCTTTAGTTGAAGTGTTGATATACATCACTGGAGCATTCTTTTCGTTTTTATCAATGCGATGATATGGCGAAAGCTCACGAATATACTTTCCATCTACTTCATCATCAGGATTTCCATACTCAGCAACCCAACTATGTCCGGCAAGGAGTTTATGATATCTGTGCATATCAAGTAGCGGCACTCCGCAATTAATCGCTTTAAAAAGATCTGGTCTTTGGGTGTAACAGACTCCCATCAGAAGACCTCCGTTACTTCCCCCCATGGCACCTAAATGCTCTGGTGAAGTTATTTTTTTAGCAATCAATTCTTCGGCGATTGAGAAAAAATCTTGGTAGGTTCGTACACGATTTTCTTTTAAAGCACATTGATGCCAAAGTGGCCCATACTCACCACCACCGCGGATATTTGATAAAACGTAAACTCCACCTTTATCTAACCAACCAATTCCTAATAAATTTGAAAATGATGATTTAAGCGAAATTTCAAATCCGCCGTAGCCATAAAGAATTGTAGGATTTTTCCCGTTTAATTTAAGTCCTTTTTGATGAACCAAAAAATAAGGAATCATAGTTCCATCATTACTTTTAGCGAACTGCTGAGAGACTTCAATATTTTCGTAATTAAAAAAGGCAGGACTTTTTTTAACAAGATTTAAAATCTTGTCTCCATGCCCATAAAAATACGACAAAGGTGTGTTATGGGAATTATAAGCAACGAAAAAATCGCTGCCGTCGATATTTGTCGTTAAATAATCAATTGATCCATTACTTGGTAAATCAATTCTGCTTTTAGTCCAATCAAAACCATTTTTAGAAAACTTATAAAGGTTTCCCTTAACATCCGTATCAACAATTAATAGCACTCCATCTTTTGTCATCGCAGAGGAGTAAACAGAGGATTTTTGATCTGGACTAAAAATACGTTCAAACTTAGTTGTATGGAAATTATAAGCAACAAAATCTCCTGACTTATATCCGGCCCAATCTTGTCTTAGTCCCATAAAAAGATAATCTAGATTATTTCCCGTAACTTCAAATTTAGTGGGCATTTCTAATTTGTTGAAAGTTGATCCATTAAAGTGGTGAATTTCTCCTGAATAAAAATCCATTCTTTTGTGAACGATAATATTGGTTTTTCCCTCTTCATAGTGAGTGAAGAGAAAGACAAAAGTGTCATCTTTTGGTATTGAGAAAATGATCTCAGCCTCTTCAGGTTTCTGTCCTCGCAAAAGTTTCCTAATAGTCCTCGGATATCCTGCGCCAGTCAGAGTCTCTGGCCCAAAATCTCTTGTTATAAATAATTCATCATCACTTCTCCAAACTGCTGAGCCTTTTGATACTGGAGGTGT
>JAULBY010035292.1:0-14658 GCA_032358315.1 Ophiocytium majus | reverse complement strand
TTTTTTTATAGAATTGGACTGCTAATCGTGAATCTGCGCCTTGAATATCGCTTTCTATTGCCATTTTTAATGCTCCTAAGTGGTTAGGGTTATAAAAAAAAGAAAAGGGCTACCCTTTTGAGATAGCCCTAGTTTTACTACATTTTCAATTTAAGAGGGTTAACCTATTAAACAGAAGCTGCTGAGAACCAACCATAATCGCCAGAAGCCATTGCGACTGCTGGTGCTAAGTAAGTACCAGCAGAGCCAGTAGCTACAAAGGTTGAAGCGTTGATAGAACAAGTAGCTGTAGAAGCTGTGATAGCTGCGCCAGCAACTGCCCATACATAACGACGACCGTCAGAACCAAACACTTCAGCACCAGTAGGGCCAAATGTAGGGGCTGTTTGGCCGTTTAAAGCTAATTCAGTAGCTGTTTGTGTATCGTTAAAATCAATCCCTGATAGGGGGGTAATGGTATATGCCATGATTATTTCCTTTATATATTAAATGGACAAGATTAGAAAGGGCTTTCGCCCAATCTATTAGGTTGTCAACAAGCCTTGCAAGAAGCTATTAGAAGTAGTCAAGTTACCAGCCCAACCGTATAACTTCACGATTGCGTCTTGGTTGATTGACTGACGCTCACCACCGATAGGTACAAAGTTACGCTCTTTGTGTGGGCGTAAGAAAATGTAGTTGGTGTTAAGCATATACATATAAGTAGCTGTTTCTTGTGAACCATAACCACCACCCAATACTACGTCAGCAGATGTACCACCACCGTAGAACTTGAGGGAAGCAAAACCAGCAGCGCCAGACTCTTCAGCAGCAATACGCTGAATAGACTGCAATGCGCCTACATAGTATTGATACATTGTGTTACCAGCAACAATCAAGTCAGCTTTGTCTGTGCCACGAATCTGCTTGATAGCAGCTTCAGTCATCTTAGCCAAAATTGTGCCAGATGTAGCGCCAGTAGTGATTTGGTTCTGCCAGAATGTCCATACTGCACGGTTGATTCCACCGTACGTTCCTGAGGTCGGAGAAACGGCCACAGCCGCTCCCAATCCGTCGAGATTTTTGCCTCCGTTACCAGTACCGTTACCATACAAGTCACCAGAAATACGGTTTAACAAGCGTGCTTCAGAAACTTGCATACGACCATCTAACAAGTCGATGATTGCTTCTTTAGAACTGTTTTGCAACATTTCCAAGCCAGACATAGTAACTGCATCAGCGTACTGTGCAATTTTGAATTGTGCAGCAGAAATAGGGCTATCTGGTGCAATGTTTAATACTTCATAGCCAGAGTAGCTATTAGCATTATTTGTAGAGCTATCGTCATACATAATTTCTTCGAGAATTACGTTACCACCTGAGAAAGGACGTACGTTGCCCTTCTGTTGGAGGCGCTGAAGAATTGCGTTGTTTTGTGTTAAGTTGTCTGCCAATTCACCGCTACGACTTTGAATCGTGGTAGCGATAATATCGGTAATTGCTGAGTTAGCGAATGCCATGATATTTCCTTTATTAAATTAAGTTAAACCCGACGACTCATTGCTTCACCTAATTGGTCGGCAATTAAAGAACGTCTATCCTTTTTATCTTCTGGATTACTCACTTTTCCACTAGGAGTAGTGGACTTTGGACTAACCGCAGCAGCCTTAGCCTTCGCTACTTGCTGTGCTTTGATTGTCGTCTGCCTGGCTTCTTTCAAGAGTCTATCTTGTTCTAGTGCCCAAACATCGTCATTCATACGCACGGCTTTCTTGTAGGCCGTTTCTAGGTTTTGGGCTTTCCCTAACTCAAGTAATTGAGCCATCTCTTCCCTTACCACATCAAAATGCGGAAAATTCTCCGCATCACTTCTGACTCTTTCAATTTCATTTGTTAAGCGCTGGTTTTCTTCTTGTGCAAACCGGCTCTTAATAGATGAAACTTCCTGATTTACCTGATTTAACTGGTTCATCAGTTGTTGAGTATATGCGTCTTGTTGTATAGGCGCAACACCCTCGCCATTTAATTGTATACCATAATCTTGTGCAAGTCGCTGAAACATTTGGACTTTTTGTTCGTATGGCGCTTTAGTCAAAATCATGTGCGCACGACCTAAGTTATTAATCCATGCCGCTGGACTAATATTCTGTGCTTGTAATTCTGGAACAAAAGGAGCAATAGCCTCTTCGTAACCTCTAGCACGGTCAGCTTCAGCTTTATAAGTGCTTACGCCTTTCTTGTATTCAGACTCACGCTGATTAGCGTATTCAGCAAACTTAGTAAAATCTTCCTTACTAATCTGTTCACCGGCTTCCATTTTGTCCCAAATTTGGACATATTCTTTTTTCCAAGTAGATGGGCGAGTTACGGGTTTGACTTCTTCTGCTGCCTCCTGTTCCTCATCCTTATCCGCAAATTCAATAGCATCAAGGACTTCGGCAGATTCTTCGTTGTCTGATTTGCTAACTTTCTCTTTAGCAGACTCCTCGGCAATAGCGTCCGTTTCAACGATTTCAATGTCTTTTTCGATAGGTGGTTCAAGAGTGCCTTCCTCTGCTGCGTCTAATGCAGCCTCTAATAAATCTCTGCGGTCTAAATCTTCTGACATAATTTTTCCTTATCTTAGTTTGGCGTAGGCTAATTCAGCAATTTGACGCTTTCGTGCTTCTTGCGACTGTTTACTCATTTCGGGGGCTTTTTGCTGCATTGGGACATCATTACCAAGCTCAATACAATGATTGCGCTTTAGGTTTTCTCTATGTTTAGACCGGCTATCTACCCATGTACCATCAGCCATAGAAATATGACCTTCAATGTCTGGGATAACCATAGGGGCTTCTCTGAAAGTCATTTCTTGCTTTTGCTTCCAGGCTTCTTCAGCTTCTGGGCCTTCAAATGGCAGATTCCAATAAGCAAGGTATTTTTCCCTGTCATCGTATTGTGTTGGGTCGTATTCCTCATGGTCTACTTTGCAACATGGGCAAGTTACCGTGATTTTTACCAAAGCCATTACATTCTCCTTATTAAATCGGGTATTTTGTGCAATTCATCTTCTTCAACTGTGACTATTGAGTCATACCATGTGCCATGTTTCCAGCGCCAACATTTAAACTCTTTCTTAGGCATGATTACAATGGTTTTAACGCCCAAAGCACCAGCTAAATGGGCTATGCCTGTGTCTACAGTTACAAGTCCCTTACAAGCTTTTAAATGGCTTGCAGTCTTATTCCAATCTTGTTGCCAACCATCTTTTGGTAATGGACTCCAGAACCTATCTTCTTCGGGATTAAACGAATAAGCGTCATCACCTACGATTTCAAGCATTGTTTCTGGGCGCATAGTGCGCACATAGTGTAAAAGACCCTTAGAAGTAGACCAATTAACTGCTAGTTTTTTAGGGATGTTGCTAGGAATAGCGTCTAAATAGCCTTCTGAGCCTACAATCTTCTTTAAATTGCATGGGAATAATGCCCTTGCATAGGCTGGCGCTAGGCTAATGTAATAAGGCAGAGAAATAATGCCAATCCAGTAGTCTGATTCTGTGGCAATGCCTTCTTCTGGCATATTGGTAAATGTATCAATGCAATCCATTTGCCCAAATAGCGTATGTAATGAGCCATGTTGCAATAAAACAACAGACTTAGCGCCCATCACCTTTAGAAAAGGTAAAAAGCGTGCATATTGAATGATGTCGCCAAAACCTTGTTCTGCTTGGACAGTAATGGTTTTCCCTAATAGGGATTCTCCACGCCATACAGGCATTTTTAGCTTTTGGTGATATGGCTGTGCTTGATTAGCAATAATCTCAGGATGCCATCTATATTCAAAAAGCCTAAATCCAGCGTCTAATCGACCGGCATGGAGGTGTTCGTAGGCTTTCTTATATTCCGTGTGTGGGTTTAAAGTAAGAGTGCTAATAATGCTTCCTCATCGTCTAATTCTGCTTGGCGCTTCATTTCTAAGATTGCTAACTCTTGCTCTAAGCGGAGTTTTGCGGCTCTTATTAATACAGCGTTTTGCAAGTCTTGTTGTTGCGTTACAAGATTAGCGATGTATCGGTCAATGTTTGCTAGGTTTGACGGTATATCAACGCTAACTTCTTGATTGGATTGTATATTAGTTTGTTTGCGTTTGCTGACTTTTGGTGGGTCAATCAAATCAGCAATAGTTTGCTTGCGTAATTCTTGGTCTGCTTTAAGCGCAGCAACACGCTTTTCTTCTGCCTGGCGCAGTTTCTTCTGGATTGCTTTAAGACGCTTTAATTCTTCCCTTGTATATGGCGCATCATCCCCGCCATTCTTAGTGACAATAGGGGTAATGACAATTTGGAATGCGTCATTTTGAAACGCATTGACTTGGAAAGCAGTTTGAAACATTAATTAGTAGCCCAAGGAAGTGGTAAGGTTACGATTGGGGGGTTAATTTGATTGGCTATTTGATTATCTAAATTTTCTTGCAATTCAGTAACCACATCAATACCCATTTCAGACTGTATCCAGCCAACTATTTGGGATTGAGTAAGGTCTGCATAAGGAGTAAATGGATTTTTTGGGGCATAAGTAAAAGATTGAGTTCCATAAACGCTAGAACTATAAGCTCCATCAGTAGCAGATACATTCCAATGGGCCATAACCACTACATCATTTTTTCCATTTTCTTGTGGAACACAATCTATTGCAGAAATAGTCCATTTATAGGTTGTTGTCATGTTATTTTCTTTAAATAGAAGTAATTGTTTGCCAAGCAGAACCACTATAAACACAAAGTTTTGCAAGAGTTGTGTCAAAAACCATTAAACCAGCAGCAGGGCTAGATATAGCATTTTTCTGTGTCGTAGTCATATTAGGCATACGAACACCTTTTGTGGTGCTTTGTGCATCTAATATTGCTGAAGCATTAGGGCTAGTAGTACCAATACCTACATTACCATTAGCATCAATACGCATTTTTTCAGTATCATCATTAGTAGCAAAAGCCATATATCCATTACCATAAACTGCTGAAGTAATAGATGCTTTAGTTACAGTTGAACTTGAAAAAGATAATTTAGCTGTTTGTGTTCCAGCAGTTGTATCGCTGTTGTCTAGTTTTAAAACTTCTTGTGTGCCAGCGGCATTTCTTTGTAAAAACGACAAACCTCCAGTAACGGTAAATTTGCCACCACCAGAGGTTGCTCCAATAATTACATTACCGCCTGTATCAATGCGTAGTCTTTCGCTACCACCTGTGAACATTGTCATTGGTTCGTAAGTGCCAGTACCACTAATTGCAGCTCTAAAACTTACTTGACCAGCAGTATCAGCAATCAACGCATAAGAGGTATTTGTTGGGTCAGAATTAGCAAAACAAGCCACTCCAGAGGTAGTTGATGTTCCATTAGGTAGCAAACTTAAAACACTTACGCTATTAGTATTGCTTGTTTGAAAAGCAAGCCTATTAGCCAAAGTAGCGTTGTTCATATCGCCACTAATACGATTACCAGTACCTGTAAAAGATAGATTATTACTAGTAGAAATACCTGTGGTAGTAAAGGTTGTGCCGTTGTATTGCAACCCTACAGATTGTGTAGGGGTAGTTGTTCCTTGCCCATAAGGAATGTAGTTGCTTGTATAAGTAAATGCGTTAGCTTTACCATTGAAAGTAGTCCAATCGGTGCTAGTCAAATAGCCATTCACACTTGTTGTAGCGGCAGGCATGGCAATAACAGGGGTTGTGCCACCAGTAGATGTAACTGGACTTGTAGCTGTAACTGAAGTAACCGTTCCACTACCTTTGTTATTAAAGGTATTCCAATCTGTAGAAGTCAGATAACCACTTACAGAAGTAGTAGCAGCAGGCATTGAAATAGCTGGTGTATTTCCACCACTAGAAACTACAGGGCTTGTGCCGGTAACGCTAGTAACTGTTCCTACGCTAATTGAACCACCAAGGCTTGTGCTTGTGCCGTTAATAGTAATGGCAGAGTTTACAAGGGCAGAATTAGGAATAGAGGTAAGACTTGCGCCAGAACCACTAAAAGTAGTAGCGGTAATGGTTGTTCCTGTAATGGCTTTTGGAGTTGTTGCCCCAATAGTCATATTGTCCATTGTTCCTACATTAGTAGGGGCAATTTCAATAGAACCTGTGCCAGTAGGCTTCATGTGGACATGACCAGTACCAGTAGGGCTAATGTCTATTTGTGCATTTGTGCCATTAATATTTGTAGCTACATTGATTGACACATTATCGCCACCGCCACCACCCATGCTAATTTGGGTTGTGCCAGCAGAATTTTTAAGGGATAAACCACCCGAATTTGATGCCTGGACTATTGGTGTAGTAAGGCTTGTAGAAGCTGTAGCAGTAGTAAATGCACCAGTTGATGCAGTTGTAGCGCCTATCGTAGTGCCATTAATTGAGCCACCTGTAATAGCTACAGAATTAGCATTTTGGGTAGACATAGTGCCAAAGCCACTAATGTCAGTATTAGTTAAAACGACTGTACCCGTATATCCGTTGACAGAGGTTACGGCATCGGTGTTATCTATCTTCTGCCATTCCGACCCATTAAATACTGCCCAATCACCCACTTTCCAATCAGTAATACCGTTGAGGTTAGTGCTACCAGCAACACTAACAACATAGTAATAACCTTTAGTACCCACACTAGAGGTGAGAGTAGGTGTATTAGTGCTGGCATTCCATGTTCCTTGATAACTTAGTGCGCCTAATACTGCGGCTGGTAGTTCTGAAACAGGCACTTTACCACCAGAGTCAAGAGTAGCTACACCATTGGCTGAACCAGCATCTTTAGTAGAGGCAGTTCCTAGACCTGTAATGTCTGTATTAGGAATAGTAGAACTAGCAGTCATTGTGCTAGTGCCATTACCTTTTACATAACCTGTAAGAGTTGCCGCACCTGTACCACCATTAGCTACAGGCACAGTTCCTACTATTTGATGGTCAGCATTCCAATCACTTGGGCGTACTACGGATGTGTCATCCCCATCAGGTATCGTTGAAACCTTACTATGTGTGACTGTTATAGCCATTATTGGACTCCGATTATTTTGCCGTCTTGACCTCTAACCACCGTCTTAGGGCGATTGTGTTGGGCATTAATTGTATCTACCAAAGCGCTGATTGCTTGTGCCATTTGGGCATTTCCGCTGCCAATAGCGTCTGCAATAGGTTGCATTGGCGATTCCATTGACTTAGCCATATCTTGTTCAGTCATATAGGCCATTTCGCCATTAGACTCATCTGAACCAATACGGGCTACTTCAATCTTTGCACCATTGTTAATATGCGCCAATAAGACTTGAGTATTTCTCTCAGTCATCATCTTCATTTGGGCTACTTTTAACTCCATCTCTCTGTCCATCATATTGCGCTGTTCTTCAAGTTGGAATTTAAGCTGGTTTTCTTGCGCCTGGTATTCTTGTTTAGCCTTTTCAAGTTGCATTTGGTTCTGCATCTTGGCTTGTTCTAACTGGGCTTGCATTTGTAGCTTTTGCATCTCAGCTTGTTGTTGCATCTGTACCTTTTGAATCTCTACAGGCGGTTGTTTTGGCTGACCTTCAGACTGTTTCTGTGCTTCACGCAGTTTATCGGCAGTTTCGTCAATAATTCCTTCTAATTGCTTACCGGCTTTGAATGCAGTTACACCAAACTTGAGCATTTCGCATAGCATTGGGGTTAATTCTGGGCTTGCTTGTGCTGCTGGCAATGCCATTTGCATATATTGACCTACTGCTGCCAAGAAAGCGATTCTGTCAGCCTTTTCTTGCTGTTCATCTTGGTAAATCATTGAGTCAGAAGTCACTTCAATGCGGAAATTCTTAGCTGCTTCATCACGCAACAAGGCAATAGCTTGCGGAATCAGTTGTCTGTCTTGTTCAGACAGTTGCATTGCGCCACTAATTTGCACTAATGTTTCATCAGTAAAGTGATTACAGATAATCTGCGCTTTAATGGACAACAAGCTAGTAGCAAAGTCTACGACTGCGTGCTGCTGAGTCTTTAATCGACCAGAAGCGTTGTTAGATTTGATAATCTGTGCGCCAAGGGTGTCATTAGGGTCAGATTGACCACGCTGAATATCAGCAATTCCCATTAATTCATATATTTGTCCTTTAACCTGGTCCATTGCTTGATAGCATGACATCAAAGCAGTAGCAAATGGGGTTAAATCTACTAGGTCAATAGCACCTTTCATGCCTTGCTTCTCAGCAAAAGCCATCCAGTTACTTACTGGAATCATGGTGTTGTTTTCGCCTTCAGAGAATAAGCGCTGTAACTCGCTTGCTGAAGCATCGTAGACACCACGCACTTTAAGGGCGTTAATCAAGCCATCAATTCTGTCACACAGAACATCTAATTCTCTAGCTTGGTCTTGGTAAATAGTAAAGTCAGGGATTGGCTCTAAGGAATCTGTAGTCAGAGTCGCATAGAGTGGCTTTGGACAAGGCCAAAAGTTCTCTAATCCTAGTGGGTCATCTCGTTCATCAACAATCTTTCCGAGGGACTTAGAAATCCACAATACTTTTCCTGTTTCTTTGTCCCAGATTTCATAGATAACAGCTTCATATACGCCATCATCAGACTTGTAAGACTGCTTTAAGTCGTCAGGCTTTGTGTCCAATGGGATTTTGTAGCCCATTTCTTCGCCAAAGCGTTCTACCAATGCTGGGCGAGACATATAAACTCTACGCCAGACTGCGGTTACTTCTTCCCATGTGCGGGCAATAGTATGACCAAAGTCACGCCAATGCACATAGTCAACAGGGGCGCACTCATATTCAATGCGTTCTGGATTCTCAATCTCCATAGCTTCTGGAGTTTCAGCTTCATCGGAATCTTCGCTTACTTGGTAGCCATCATCGGGCGCACCATCGGCTTCATCAGCCATTTCGCCAACAATATGTGGCTCATAACGAACCCAAGCTACACCACGACCACCTAGTAAGCGGTCTAGCACAGCATTGTTCATAGCTGATTTGTAGTCACCATAATGCTCAATCTCAAACTCTAATGCTCTTTCAAGCATCATTGAGGCTACACGGCCTATTGGGTCATTGTCCCTAAATCTACGGCTAACATCAGGTCTAGGAAGTCTTGCAAAGATAGCTGGCTGAATAGTCTGAACATTACTCCAGAGGATGTTGAAGCGTGCATTAGGATTTCTGTCGTAGCGGGAATCATCTTTATATTTCTTTACAATTCTGTCAACCCTTGCTTCCCAACGCTTGTAGCTGCGTTCATAAGCCATAATCGTTTTATACCAATCCTCATAGGAGTGGTTTACAGTAGCTTTATCGTTTGCCATCAAATTCTTCCTCTTGAAGTGTTCTGTGGGGTCTGTTTCCACATATCATTCAAACTTACTTCGGTTTTACCAACATAAAGCCCTTTAATGGAGTCATCCTTATTAGGCAACTTAGCTTCTTCTTTCCAGGCAATACTTAGCATCCTAAATGCGTCTGCACCGTGAGAAGTCCAATCGTGCCTAGGTTTATCCCTAAACACTTTCTTATCTTCATCGTATTCACGCTGGTACTGCCTCAAACATTCAATGCCGTCCTCACATCTATGGTCAAACCAAGCCCTAGTTAACGCTAGTCGTGTTGCTTGTATACCATCTTGAAGTGACAAACTTGGCACAATTTTCATTGATTTTATCGCAATTTTGTCCGAAAGTTGTTCAATTATGCTTCTATTTGACGCAAGTGTCTTTGCCTTGGCATCGTGAGGTAGATAATGAGTGCCATAAACATAGCCTCTTTCCTTTTCTCGAATCTGAATAATCCCAGAATAAAACGCTACCGGCTGACCATTGGATGAATGGTAATCAAGCATACGAATCTCGCCATGCACGACTTGAAACCACCAGATAGCCGTGTCATCTGAATAGCCCAAGTCCCATGCTGTATGCACAGGAAACATAGGGTCGTATTCAATATCGGTAATTCTGCCTTGGTCGGTAAGTTGGCGCATCTCTTTTCCGTAATAAGCGCCCATAATTGCTGATTCAAAGTCGCACTCCCACTCAGCAAGGTACTGGTCTTGAGTCATTATCTTGGCAGCATCTTCTAATTCTTCTTTGGGAATTAGTCCAGTTTGACTAGCCCTAAGTGTCTTGCAGTACCAACTAGGGTCTTTAGTGGCATTGTTATAGACTTCCCAGAATTGGTTATGCCCTTTGGGCGTGCCAATAAATACAGCCCAACCCTTTCTATCACTTAAAAGTGGCCTTAAAACCGCGCCCCATATAGAGGGCTTCATGTCAGCGTACTCGTCTAGCACTACGCCATCAAGATACAAACCACGCAAACTGTCAGCGTTATCAGCGCCAAACAAACGAATCCTTGCCCCATTAATCAATTCCACCCATAGTTCTGAAACATTGTGATTAGCCCTAACTGGTTCTGAAAACTTCATTAGGTAATCAAAAGCAATACTTTTAGCCTGGGCATAATATGGCGCTAAATACGCATATCTACCATCTTCTTTGTTTTCAACAAGGGCTTTGTATATCAGTTCATTAATGCAAGAAACAGTCTTACCGCAGCGCCTGTGGGCTACGATTACTGCCCAACGTTCTTGCCTTTCATGGAAATCTAAGAATACGTCCCTAGGCTTATAGTCTAGTTCGACATCAATTACTTCTTCCAAGACACTACCATTCTTTGTGGGGCTTTCTCGTCACCTACTACTTCAGTCCTTGCTAACTTAGGTACTGAGTATTCAACTAAGTTTTGAACAATCTCACAAGCCTTGGCTGGATTAGGCTGAACAATATACTTTCCAGTCTTATCGTCAAATATGCCTTCTGCAGTGCTTTGAATCCACGATTGAATAAAAGGTATGTTGGCATCAAGTAATGCTTTAATCGCCTCACGGGCTTCTGTAGTGGCTTTATTAGGCACTCCAGCCTTTCGACCAGCCCTATTTAAGTTCTTTTCAACAGATTTCGACACTTTATTTTCCATACATTCTCAAGTAATTGATTTGTAAGGGTTTTAGTATATCAGTCTTTTAACGCTTTGACTTGTTCTTCAATTAATGCTTTACGGCTTACTGGCTTACTGTTTTCTTCTAATATCTTTACTGTAGATGGGTCAAATACTACAAAGTTGCTTGTAGGTCTGTTTTCTAAATCTTTAATTACCCCAGCACGAATTTGTGCTTTTTTCTTTGGCGATTCATGGATAGTTCTCATAAAGTCATCAGCAGCTTTTTCTAAATCGCCGCCATGTTTTTGATATAACGCTTCTAGCCTGCTATCAATAATGTTTGTTGGGCGACTACCAGCATCTAAATAACGTATTCCTGTTATCCCAGCTTCCATCAATTCTTTTTCTAAATTAGGGTTAGTTCCCCTAGATGATTGAATTACTTGACCTATAGTTTCAAATGATTTTGGGTCATAAGGGTTGTTTCTGCTAATTAATGCTTGTCTTAATGGTTCAATAATTGCCGTTTCTTTTTCTGTCATTTTTGACAATGGCTTATCCCAATCAAGCATATTAGGGATTTGTTCGTCTGGTATATCTACTTTGTATAGGTTGCCCTTTTCAGTAGCTTGAATAGCTAATTGAATATCTTTGTCTGTGGCTGATTTATAAGCCTTTTTCATTTCGGCTGGAATTTTCTCCAACGGAGTTCCGTATTCCCTAAAACTTTCAACGGCATGAATAAAAGCAGGGTCACTAGGTTGTTGCCCTAAATCTGTACGGCCTGACAATGCTTTTCTGTATTCTGTAGCTACCGCAGGGTTTTCAGCAAAATACATACCATGACCATAAGCCTGTGAACCTTCGCCAGTTCCTACTTTGCTTATGTCAAATGCACCTTGAATCTTATGCGGAGTTCCATGCCATGCAGTTAAACCACCAATATTAGGCATTAACTGAGTTAATTCTTGTATTGCTTCTGGGCGGTAATTTAGGTTTGGTTGACCTGTGCCAAAGTCAGTCTTGTTCCAACTTCCAATAGCGCTGTCTAATGCCGCTTGGTTTGTAGCTAATTGCTGTGGCAAAGTCTTAATATGTTCAGACAATGCCTTGGTCATAGGCGAATTTGTAGCGGGCGCAACTAATGCCCCATCTTGGGCGTAGCCAGTTTGACGAAGTGCATCAGCCAGCGTAGCCATGATTAGCCAACAATATCAGGGTCGTGATACTTATTCATAGCCTTAGACAAAGCTTCTTTACGCTTCATTCTTTCATTGGCTTTTCTGTTTAGCAATATGCTGTCATCCAACTCTAATGGAGGATTGTGGTCTTGACGCTTCTTTTGTTGCTTTTCCAGCGTTGTTTCTTTGTGCGGGCGCAACATAGCATCTTCTTTCTTGTAATTTCTAGTCATGTGTTTCATTACATATCCTTCATTTTTTCAGTAATGACTTCTTTTCTTGTCTTGGCGGCTTCTTTAAAGTCTGAAGCACTTGGCGCACCTTTACTGCCAGCTTTGCGCATCTTTTCGCCAGAACCTTTGGCTATACGCTCACGCTTAGCGTGAATATTGGCATAAAGACCAGGTTTCATTCTGCGTCACGCTTACCAAGAAAACGACCATAAGCTTCTTCTAAGCTAGCCTTACGCTTACCTTTAGCATTATCACGCTCAACATTCAAAGCAATAGCAACTGCTTGTTTTTTAGGCTTTCCAGCTTTCATTTCAGCTTTGATGTTTTTACCTACAGATTGGGCTGACCCAGACTTGTCTAAAGGCATGGTAATTCCTTATTTAAGATTAACTAGCTTATAGACAGTAGTGTCGATTAACTCGGCTATTCCATCAATAAGGTTTTGAATTGGGGTTTCTTGTGGCAAATCTTTGCGGGCTTCTTCTACAAATTTTTGCAACGATTTCATATACTTAACTGGGTCAGTCGGTTGATGGTATACGCTAGGAAACTTAGTAATCTTTTCGTAGCAACCCATATACACTTCAACCAAGCCATCGGTCAAATCTACAATTTCATCGTAATATGTGCCAAGAGCCATGTGTTTACTGAAAGAATCAGTAGACCAATGAAAGAAATGAGCATTAGTTGCGCTATGCAACAAAGTAGCGGCAAACATAGCCATATTATCATTCATATTAACTCTCCATTTCGTACAATTTTAGCACTTCTATAGCTTCTTGCACGCAATTTACCCTATGTAATGGGCCACCTCGCCAATTAGCAAAAAGGGTTATTTGCAAAGGGGTTAGCTTTTTATCTTCCCCATCCTTAACTTCTATTAAAATGGTTTGTTCTTCGTAGCACACCATTAAGTCAGGGATTCCTCCACCGACTGTATGCAAAAGGAAAACATCAGCACCATAATCTCGTAGTGCTTTTACAACATCCTTTTGATTTTTATCAACTTTTTTAATATAAGACATAATAATATGTTAGTGTTTAGCAACTTATAGTATAAGGGGAATTAGATGGCTGGTTATCATTTAACAGATGAACAATGGATTGAATCTTGGAATAAGATTGGCAGCCCTAGCGAATTTGCCAAAGTAAACAATATAGCAATTAGAAATGTGATGTCTAGGCGTAGGTCTATTGAGGCTAGGCATGGCATTAAATTAGATACCTTTGCTAGTCAAAACCCAGCTTACGCTAAAAAGATTGAGCAAACACCTGGTCATGTGCGCAGAGGCATGGACATAGAAAAAGGCAGAGTCATTGTATTTAGTGACGCTCACTTTTGGCCTGATGACACTACTACAGCGTTTAAAGCGCTGTTAGAAATGATTAAAGAATACAAGCCTACTGCCATAGTCTGTAATGGTGATGCGCTTGATGGGGCTAATTTAAGCCGTTTTCCACGCCAAGATTGGAACAAAGTTCCTACAGTCAAAGAAGAATTAGATGCTTGCCAATATTATTTGGGCGAAATTGAAGCAGTAGCCAAAGGCGCTAAGTTGTTTTGGCCTTTAGGTAATCACGACCAAAGACTAGAAATGACCATTATTGCCAATCTTCCTTCGTTTGAGGGTGTGCGTGGCACTTCATTGCGTGATTACTTCCCTATGTGGAATCCTTGTTGGTCGTTTTGGGTAAATGAAGACACTTGCATTAAGCATCGCTGGAAAGGCGGTTGGACAGGTGGTAGGAACAACGCAGTCAATTCTGGTGTCAATATGATTACTGGACACACCCATGTTTTATCTGCAATTCCATTTAATGACTACAACGGCACACGCTGGGGCGTTCAAACAGGCACGCTAGCTGACCCTAATGGACAACAATTTGCCTATACAGAAGACACTCCTAAAGATTGGAATAGTGGCTTTGTCATGCTTTCTTTTGAGCGCAGCAAGTTATTGCAGCCAGAAATGATTAGGGTTTGGGGCGAGGATGAAGTTGAATTTAGAGGCAAGATACACAAAGTATGAAACTGACTCCTGCCATTCTTAAGAATTTATACAGCGCTATTTACTGTATGAAACCTTTTGATAGGTGGGCTATGCCTTTACCAGAGCAAATTAATTTTATTGTAGACAAAGACCCACAAGTAATGGGAACTTATTTATACGATGATGGAGAAAAATGGGAACACACGATTACTATTTCTTCTGCTCGGTGTGGTCATCTTGACACAGTAATTCGGGTTCTTTGCCATGAGTGCATCCACATGAGTAGGCACAAGACTTCAAAATGGACACACCATGATAAGGAGTTTCGTAATAGAGCGCT
>JAULBY010035281.1:0-14658 GCA_032358315.1 Ophiocytium majus | reverse complement strand
TGAACAAGGTCGCTGACCGAGCACTGCCTGCCACACCTCCAGGCGTGAATGCCATGCCAACCATGCGAGTGCATCCAGGGTATCAGTGGTACAGGGCTAGCGTTGCTCGAAAGCAATGCTGATGCAACATGCTTCTTTCCTAACATGCAGCACAGCACTACCGTGCCTTAAGTCGCTACTGTGCGTCCACCGCACCATGTTCCCTGCTGCAGGCTGTCCAAACCGTGGCTGACATACCTGGGAAGATAGAGGCTGAAGACTTCGATGCCGGCGGCCAAGGTGTGTAGGTGCAACACCCCCACATTGTTACCTACCACATTACCCTCCGCCATCCTCTCCTGTGCCCTTTTGCAGGCTTGGTATTACGCCCCTTGTTCACCACTGCTGCATCAACTGAACTGTGGCATACCCAGTGTGGCACCGAGGGGCGTTATGTTTCTTGCATGCATGGTCTTCACGGCTTGCATGAGCTCCAATGCATGGGCGCACTTAACAAAATGCGCCACTTGTGCCACTGCTCACATGCACACAGGGGTTGGGTACTGGGATCTGTCTCCCACCAATCAGGGTGGTTCCACGTACCGACCAGGCGACGCGGTGGACATCGAGAAGTGCAATGTGTGCTCAGCGGACAAGAATGCTGGATTTGACATCAACTTTGTGCAGGCGGGCGAGTGGCTCAAGTACTCCGTGGCGGTGAGTGTGATATGCATGTGCCTTGCACAGCTTTGCCACTGGCTGCACTGCTAACAAGTACTTGTAAGTTGACGTGTACCACAGCGAATCAATTTGGCGGCTTGTGCATTTACATGGCTTACCGAGGCATTGACAGCCCGCCCTGGAGATGGTGCACGCACACGCTGGCGCATCACTAGCTGGTGCCGTTGCACATGCCGGCGCAGGATGTGCACGGCAGGCTGGTTCACCCCCATGACCAACTGATCCCTGCCCGGCCTCGGGCACCCCCATCGCCACATGTCCCCCCGCATTGCATGCTGGCGCTCCATGCTGTCGCAGGTGGCGGAGACGGGCATGTACATCCCCACCCTGGTGATGACTGCGCCACAGGGGCTCGTGGCCCCGGTGGCACCTGTCGCCCCGCCCGCGGATGGCGTGCCTGCTGTGGACCCAGCGGTACCCCCTGCCGACCCTGCTGCGCCCCCCGCCGACCCTGCTGCGCCCCCTGCCGACCCTGCTGCGCCCCCTGCCGATCCTGCTGCGCCACCTGCGGACCCTGCCGCCATCCCTGCCGACCCAGCAGCTCCCCCAGCACGCGGGCGCAAGCTGCCACCCGTTCCCGGCGCCGCCGCAGCCCCTGCTGCCCCTGTTGCACCTGCTGCACCAGCTGTGGACCCTGCTGCGCCGCCAGCTGACCCAGCTGCGCCTGTGGACCAGGCCGCCCCAGTGGACCCAGCCGCCCCAGTGGACTCGGCCGCTCCAGTCGACCCAGCTGCGCCTGTTGACCCGGCCGCCCCAGTCGACCCAGCTGCACCTGTTGACCCGGCCGCGCCAGTCGACCCAGCTGCACCTGTTGACCCGGCCGCGCCAGTCGACCCAGCTGCGCCTGTGGACCCGGCTGCCCCAGTCGACCCAGCTGCGCCTGTGGACCCGGCCGCCCCAGTTGACCCAGCCGCTCCAGTCGACCCGGCCGCCCCAGTCGACCCGGCCGCCCCCGTCGACCCTGCCGCCCCAGTTGACCCTGCTGCCCCAGTCGACCCTGCTGCAGACCCTGCTGTGGCTGTTGACCCTGCCGCACCTGCGGACCCTGCTGCTCCCGTGGATCCCGCTGTGGACCCTGCTCCGGACCCAACCGTGGGCGCACAGCCAGCGGTGCAGCCTGCCGTCCAGCCCGCTGTGCAGCCTGCTGGAGGGCTGTTCCTGCCCGACAACCCTCTGCTGGGGGACGTGCCCATCTACGCATTTGTGGCGGTGCTGCCGGGCCCGTGCTTTGCCGTCGACCCGGTGTGCGCAAACGGTGTGCCTGTGGCCTCGGAGGTGAGTCGCTGCATGCGTGTGCCATACTGCCGCTCGGGCGTGGTGACAGTGTTAGGTGCTAAGTGCAGTAGGCTTGTGGTGTTGAAACCTCGTTCCCATCTAAGTGCAAGGTGTGTGTTTTGGATGAGAAGTAGTAAGTGAGCACGGCTTATGTGGCGCACCTGGCTAACGCTGTGGCTGAAAACTGCGGAGACGTGGTGATCCAGCCTCAACGCAATGCCACCCACTTCCATCAACAATGCCGGCTTGGCAGTTGTCACAGTGCCTTCCAGGCTGCTGCCGGCTAACTCGCCAGCGCGCCGCTCACATGGCGTGGCTGCCGCTGCCCACACTCACGCCTGACACGAAACCGCGTGGTGCACATGCGCACATGCCTCCCTTCCTCCCTGTGCAGGGCACCGCGGACTACATGAATTATGGTGTGTTTGCGGCGCCTGACCCAGTGCTGCTGTACAAGGGGGTGGCGTGCGTCAAGGTCTGCGCAGTGCGCGACGGTTTCAACATGGACTCGGTGTTCCTCAATGCCGCTGCGGGCGTGGACCTTCCAGCCGATGTTGCCGGGCCCGTGAACAACGGCATGCCGGTACGCAAATGCCCATGCTGCCACCATATTTGTGCACGCAGCCCGTCGGTGCGCTGCCGTCATGCGGGTGGCTTCTCCTCTTGCCGTAACCACTTGGTACGACCTGGTACGGGACACAGGACCTGTGACCAGTGAGGCCTGTGTCATCCGCTCCGCGCGCAGCGGCTGTTGTTTGCTGCAATAGCTTGCTCATTGTTCGCGCCACGCGCCGCTTTTGCTGTGCATCGCAGGTGCCCCTGCCAGGCGTGATTGCAGGCACTCAGTTCGACGCAGGCACGAATGCCATGCTCAATGGGGCCATCATACCTGGCGCACCAAACGTAAGATCTGCCTGTACTGCTGCCTCTCCAGCTTGCCTGTTCTCGTTGTGCTGGAAGCGCACATGCATTGTGCCTGCTCACTCTCTCCCTTGTGGCATCAACCGCCTACTGGTGGCATCACCCGCCCGGCTTGCTGGCCACGTCTTCTTTCCATATTGTGTACACTGCTGAAGCTGCCTCTATCTTGGGCACGTGTTACATCACCAGTGCGTAACGCGCTGCGTAGCAGCATATTGCTTACGCCTTCCAACCACTGTGCTGCCAACCTCCGCCGCGGTGCCTGCATATGTGTGCTTCAGACCGCAAGCTTTGCCAACGCCCAAGTGGCACCTCTGCCGGGGGCGCGTGCTGACGCCCCTGGGGTGGCCACCGCGGTGTGCGCAGACTGCCCGGGCGGTTATGCCATTGCGCACATGGACCAGGGCGAGTTCTACTCGTACTCTGGCACCATTGCCCAGGGCGGGCTGCACGTTGTCAGCTTGAGCGTCGCATCCGCAAGGTGAGCGGCAGTGCCCTCTATGCACGGCGGCTGTTATGGGGGCCTGTGCTGCTGGCATTGACGTGAGTGCATGCAGGAATTGCATCTGTGCACACGCGGGGTTGCGGTACACGCCACCTAGTGCGACACTGCGCAATTTGCGGCTGCTGGATGCTTGGTGTTTGTGCAACACAGCGGCCTATGGCAACGAAGTGGCTAATTTGCAGGCGTGGCAGTGGCTGTGCCGACCTCAATTGGCAGAGGAAGCGTGCTATCATAATAAGGGATGCTCCGTCCCTTGACCAGCACCATATCAGCGCGCTCTCACATGCCGCGGCCTCACTGACCAATGCCACATGCATGAGCTTACAAATGTCTCGCACTCCCGCCCTGATCTGCCTCTACCCGCAGTGCGGACGCCAACGGCAACCGCGCCACTGTGGTGGTTGGCAAGGGCCAGTGCATTGAGCGTGCGGGCCCTTTCAACTGCGACCCTGCGCAGCAGCAGTCCGCCGCTGTGGCTATGGACGCGCAGTTCACAGGCATGGGCGGCATGGCAAAGTTTGAGGACGTCGCCGGAGCGCCAGTGACGCTGCCTGCTGGCGATGTCTGCATTCAGGTAGGGGTGTGGCTCACAGCGCATGGTGTGGGCGGTTGTGTGCGGTGCAGGCGCAGCTGCTGCTCGTGTGCTGTGTGGGTGTGTTGCGCGTCAGTGTGCCTTCTGTGCGGGTGGCGCCAGTGCTTTGCAGCTGTGGCTGTACTCACTGGGCAACATGTCAGCATCAGGGATCAGCGAAGCAGTGTCTTGGTGGAGCTCGCATTCCTGGATTGAGGGACGCACTTGAATGGTGATTTGGGTGCAGTTGAAGCATGTGGCTCGATCGGTGCTGGTGCAATTTGTCGGCCTGAAACGTAGAGACTGCTGTCTGCCTGGAAGTTTGTGCGCGCGCCCTGATTCAGCACTGCGGCCCTTTGTTCGCTGCGCGTTTGCTGCCGGTGCAGGTGTGCTCACTTGGCCAGCCATTTGCGCTTGCGGCCGTTGGCATCTGGGCCGCATACGATGGGGAGCCGGTGAGCATTGCCATGTGTTCCACTGTGTGCTGTAGCGATAGCAAAGCCAGGCGCTGAAGATAAATAGTGCGTATGTTGTTCCAGGATTGGTGGCCACCGTACAATGCCTTATTTCTGTGTTAGTTCCGAATGGTAGACCCTTTTTCTGCCCACCAATTGTCTGCTTTCATAACAATCAAAGTACCCAGCTTGTCCTGACCATGTCCAGCACTTGCATGCTTGCGCACCTGGTGAGATAGGGTGCTTTGGCAGCAACTGCCGCTTCCGCGTGTATCAGCCGCTGCGCGTTGCTTGTCAGCGCCAGTTGCGTGCGCACGTAAGCTGCTAAAATCCGTGTGGCTCACAAATCTCTTACACTTTTTTGTACTTCATCTTGTGGCATTTGCAGAACATCATCCCAGGCGTGGTGGAGGCAGAGAACTTCGATGCCGGCAAGCCCGGTGCAACGTTTTTCGACACCACGCCCGTCAACATCGGCGGCAACCTGGGCTACCGCGCCGATGCCCCCGCCGTTGACATCGAGGTCGGCAACGGCGATGACCAGGTGATGTCCAACAACGCGGACATCAGCGGAATCGTTGCTGGGGAGTGGTGGCGCTACACTGTCACGGCGGTCACACCCAAGGCCACATACTCTGTAGGACTTCAGGTCGGACGGGCAAAGCCGGCCAAGGCGGGGCCAGTGGCACTGGTGCTGGCGACGCCCGGGGCGTGCTCTGACTCAGACCCTCTGGACTGCAAGGTGAGATCGTTTGCTATGTGCCCCTCGTGTTGTTGCTGGCGTTCCTCTCCGCAACCGCTGCTGCTGCTGCCGGCCATGCCGCACGTGAAGCTGCGGCAGAAAGCAGCTCAGCCACACAGAGTGCCAGTGGTACATGTCAGCAGTCACCACTTTGAACTGTTGCATTTACTCCTGCCCGCAAACCCCTCTTCACCTCGCAAGCACAGCGCACAGAAGACCGGTGTGTGCTCTGTCCTCACATCTTGCGCGTGCCCGGTGTCTGCTGTGTTTCTTTGCCGACCAGGGGAAGTACGAGTATGGCAAGCCTGTCGGTGACGCGGGTTCTGCACTGCTGCTGGCAGCGGACTTCCCCAACGCGCTGGCGAAGGGGTACTACGCTTACACAACACTCATGGCCCCTAGCGAGGCGATGGAGATGGACGCTGGCCAGCACTGTCTGCAGGTAAACCTCACAACACGCAAAGGGCGTGCAGTGTGCACTGCATGTCTCCTGGTGCTGGTAACAGCAGCAGCTGGTGCACTGGGCTCGCCTGTCACGGGTGCGCCACCGTACTGCTGGTTCCGCAAACCTTGTTGTTGGCACTGCCAAGCCCCTGTTTTGTGCTGCTGGCACAGGGACTCGCTCGACTCCGGTACCCCCTGCCAGCATGGCTGGTACCCCCTGCCAGCATGGCTTGTATGCACTCGGCACGCCGCAGCTGAAGCGGCCACTCAATCATGTGTGCCGCGTGGCCTTGCTGCTGTTCCCTGCCGTGCTGACGATTCCGCAGGTGTGCGCACTCCAAGGCGACTTCCACTTCGATGCCATCACAGTGACCCAGGAGGACGTGCTCGCCACGCCCGCGCCCACTCCAGCGCCTGCAGACACCCCTCCACAGGGCGACTCCGACACCAATGAGGCCGGCACCACCGACAGCTCCAGCAACACCGCACCACAGGACAGCGGCTCCGACAAGAACAGTGCAGGGCTGACGGGGGTTGGCGTCATTGTGGTTGCCACCGTGGGGAGCGTGTGCACATGCATCCTGCTCCTGGCCGCGGGCCGTCACGCGTGGATGAAGCGCAAGAAGGCCATGCTCGTGGACGCATAGGCAGACCTGCCTCCCCCCTCCCCCCCGGACCCCCCCCCGCCCCCCCCACGTCGCAAACGGGGCGTGCAGGACAGGTTGGCACCTGCAGGTGGTACAGCTGCTCGTGCAGCGGCCACACACAGCCGCCACACGTTCCAGCGGCATCGCAATTACTGCACTGCCGTCTCCCAGCAAGGCCTTGTGCAGCTGGTGCGGCCGCAGCTGTAGCAGACCGTTACCCGCTGCTAGTCGTTAGGTTGTCCTTCTCTCCCTTTCCGCACCCACTGTTTAGCACATGGCCTATTACACAGAGCTCCTTTGCGCCACCTGGCATGCGTGTTTCCCCCTCAGGCTGCAAGTCCATTACGTGCGTTGGCAGAGCCTCAAGGGCTGCTTCGGGGACGCACTCAAATCACACACTTTATGCGGTTGCAAACCCACGTCCACTGCTTTTTCAGTCTTTGTCATGCCAGCCTCGAGTTCGCTCAACTCGGGAACATCCGGCTTACCCAGAGCCGCCAAGTGACAACGCAGCACCACCGTCATCATGTAAGGTACACCATCGATCAAGTGCCACCATGCTTCATGGGCGACGTCAGGCATCACGTTGGCGTTGCGTGGCACAGCGCACATGTAGAGTAGGTCGGTGCCTTGACCCCTGCACGATACTGAAGTCAGTGCAAAGCACCCGCCATCCGCACCCTCCTTCCGCAGCACCAACCTCTCCTACACTTCTTTTTCAATCTTATACCAGTACTGCTACTAGTACTGCTACCGAAGGAACTACTGTACCTTTCAGATGTCCGGATGTGCAGTGCCTGCGGCACACCCAGGTTGGCAACGTCAGCATCCGTGACTGTCACACACAGGCACTGCAGCGCACGTGGGCAATGCTGGCACTGCAGAGCATGCGTCATTTGGCGCCAGCACGCTGTCGTCTTGACACGGCCACAGAGTGTGTGTGCGCCACTCATGTATGTGATGTATACCTATAGGGACTCGAGACCGCATATGACCTACAGCGGGCCGGCCCGCCCACTTCAAACGCCCCTCACACCTCCGGACCTGGTAGCCGGCTTCTGTTGTGGTGCCCCCCGGTGGTGGTGGCTCCCCATTGCGGTGTGTGCACACCTGTGCGTCAAGCCCAGCACGTGTCCAGCGCGCTGTGCGCACTCGTGGTCGAGTCCGGCGCATTGAGCATGCTGCCAGGGTCATGGTGCAGCCCGTGCTGGCACCGTGTGCGTTCAATGCTCATGGCGATGACTACCACCTCCTTTGCGATCACCTTTTTTTCGAACGGTCAACAGTGCTGCTGTGCATGCGCAGGTGTGCTAGAGATGCGTTGCATGGTGAATGGTGCCCAAGCCCCCTCTTTCCGGGCTGTTGTATGGGGACGTGTTAGGGTGGCAGCAGAAGAGGCATACCTGCAGCCTTCTAAATAAAAAAGGTAAATTGTCCTCACGAGAGGTGAGTAGGATAAATCAAAATCGGCATACGAGCCGCACCTGGCCTGAATGTGCAGCTCAATCTGGGAATAGCTGGCCAGGGTGCTGTCGCAGCGGATTGTGCGCCGCATCCCTGCCCGCGTGCGCGTTGGTGCAGCGCACCAAACGTCCGCTGCAGCGCTGCAACCATTGTAACTGTACCACTGCCATGACTACCAGCGCATGCTCATCGGTGTGTGTCGCTGTGCAATGAGGAAGGGAACGGTAAGGGCGAGTGTCCACGGGTACCTGCACCATAAAATTACGTGGGTAGTGTTCCTGGGCGCTTGCCCTACAGTAGAGGCCACAGCATGTAGCCCTATGTACCAGCACATGCGCCTACCGACGCAGCACACCGTCGCTGTCACCTGCCAGCCTGCTGAGCCAGCCCGGGGGGGGGTCAGACGGGAGCTCTTCATGCGGGGCTGGCCTTCTGCTGCCGCCGTCGGTATAGCGCGCGCCCTGCAAATGCCAGCAGACCGGCGCTGACAGCCGCCGCCACGGCAGCCACGGTGATCACCACGGCGTCAGTGGTTGTGCTGCTGTCAGAGTCACCGCCGGAGCTGCCTTCCGGCTCTGGCGGCTCGGTGGCGGCGTCGCCGCCTGCATTCCCACTAGAATTGCCCGCTTGCGTGGGCTGTGGTGGCTGGGTGGCTGCCGCGGTAGGCGCTGGAGTGGCCGCTGGAGTGGGCGCGGGCGTTGCGAGCACCTTCTCCTGCTGGACCACAAGGCCGTCATAGTGGAAGTCTTCTTGGAGTGCGCACACCTGGGAGGCAGGGGGCAAGGGCAGCGCAAGCAACGAGCTGAGGGCAGCCTGAACAGCATTCGGGGGACAGTTTATCCCAGTGTTCCGTGCACAAGCGGAGAGCGTTGGGCTCGTTGGGTGCCAACGCCTGGTGCTACCACTAGAAGGTCCACATGAGCCGAATCGCCACCACTATAGCACATGTTGTACTCGAGGCACACTCGTGTGCACGTATATGAAGGGTCGGCAGTGACGCCGAAAACATGGGGCTACACAGGTCTATGCTGTTGCAGCAGCCGCATGAGTGCATACACACACAGAGGTATGCCACACCTGCAAGCAGTACTGCCCCGCGTCCATCTGCATGGTCACCCCAGGGGCCTTGAGCACCGTGTAGGCATAGTAGCCCTTGACAAGTGCTGGCGGGTAGACAGCCTGGAGCAGCAGGGTCGCATCGCCAGGGGCGGCCAGCTTGCCATACTGGTAGTTGCCCTGTCCTCCACAGCAAAGGCATCGGATAGGCGTCAGCAAGGGGCGCGATTTAATTGGTTGTGCAAAACATCACCGCCACATGCTGAAGGTTCCGTCATTTCTTCGAGCATCCCCACTGGGACGGCTAGTCACGCTTTGGTGTATCGTGCACACATGTCTTCAGCACCTGGAGCTCCGAGCGGAGCAGGCCTTGACTCTGCTTCTTCGCCTATGGATTTTGTGTATACAACCGCTATCAGAGTAGACCCGCACCCCTGGGCTGGTGCCAGCACCGCTGGCGTTTCGCCCAAAGCCTCCACGCCCGTGCCAGAGGGGGCAGGGAGCTGCTCTTGGGTGTGATGACGGTGTTCAAGAGGAAGGTACAGCTTGGTTTGTATTTGAACCCGTCAAGGCGCGGGTTGCACTGTATGCACTTCTGTTTTCATAATGAGACACATGTCACCCGCTACCTCAATCTCTCTTGCGAGCCCGCGGCTTTCAATTCACTGCTCACTTCTGCAGCTACCATATAGCATAGCGGTCAGTGCCGCGCACGTGCAAATGGGCAGACGCCGCCAGCACCGGCTCCTGTGCCACTGCATGACCTCGTGCTCACCTCGCAGTCCAAGGGCTTGGATTCAGCACATGCGCCATTTGTTGCAAGCACCAGCGCCATGGGCCCTGGCAGCGCGGGCTCGGCCCTGCCCGCCTTGAGTCCCACGGAGTACGTGGCCTTGGGTGTGACTGCCGTGACGGTGTAGCGCCACCACTCCCCAGCGCCGACCCAGTTGATGTCCGCGTTGTTGGACATCACTTTGTCCGCAGCATTGCCCACCTCAACGTCAACGGCGGGGGCGTCGGGTCGGTAGCCCAGGTTGCCGCCGTTGTTGAGGGGCGTGGTGTCAAGGAAGGTGACGCCGGGCTTGCCAGCATCGAAGTTCTCCGCCTCCACCATGCCTGGAATGAAATTCTGCGAGGAGTGAGGGCGGGAAACGGTTAGAAGGGTCAGGTGTCACTGTATCAGCAGGTGGCTTGGGAGAGCACGTTGCGCTGCAGTTATGTGACGCAGCAGCAGGTGCACAAGCAGTCAGCACTGAGACCAGGACATTGCAGTACGTGCTGGCAGCAACTGCATGCATGTACAGAACTGGCACGGCGGCACCGACATGTGAAACGGATTGCAATGCAGCCATGTGCTAGGGGGCATGCGCAGTTGCCAGGCAAGCGTCACTCACCGGCAGAGCAGCGTGCGTGGCCCACACACCCACGCTTGAAAGAGCGAATGGCTGGCCAAGTGAGCAGACCTGTGGCCAAAAGGTCGTGCAGGGCAAGGGGTTGAGCAGGTGAGTGGCATCCACGGCCTATGCTCCGTGACACAAATCCGGAGTGCAAGCCTCACCGACTGGCAGGAAAGCAGCACATCTTACCAAACGGGTACCCCTGTGCCAAAAATGAAAGCTCAGATGCGTTTTCGCGTATGAAATGCCAAGAGTAAGTAGTAGGTTGTATATGGAAAGGACGTGGCAGTGCCATCAGACATGCCCAGTAGAAGGCGCAACACAAGCATCAATGTGTGAGAGGTGTGGCGCTGGTCATCCGCGCCTTCGCAGCGGCTCCACCCACCTGCACACAGACTTCGCCGGCTGGCAGCGTCACTGGCGCGCCGGTCACGTCCTTGAAGGCAGCCACGCCTCCTGTGCCCGCAAACTGCTGGTCCATGGCAACAGTGGCAGCCTGCTGCTGAACGGCGTTGCAGTCGTAGGGTGTCTGGCGCGTCACGCACTGGCCCTTGCCCACCAGGACGGTGACATGGTGGGCGTTGGGCAGAGCGCTGCAAGGAGCACAGCAGACGGAGGGATGCCATGTTGCAGCGCGTAATGAGGTCGGTTATAATGGAATACTCTGCATGCGTGCAATGCTGAGTATGGTTGGTATCGCGAAAAAGCACCCTCAGGCTGGTCAGCCCTGGTACAGTACATGGCATGGATGACGTGCATGTGCAGGCCCTGGGCAGCTTGCCCCCCCTCCCACCCCACAACAACATGAAGTGCCACGGCGGCGCACGCAACAGCTGCTCACCCAGCGGCTGCCACATTCACGGTGATGACGTGCTTGCCCCCCTTGGTGATGGTGCCGGAGTAGGAGAAGAACTCTCCGTTGGCCATTCCGGCGATGGCGGCACCACCAGGGCAGGCAACGCATGCCACTGTGGGCACGTCGGGGGCATCCGCACGCACGCCGGCATCCGCCGCAGGAACAGCGACTGCATACATGGCGGTCTGCGGGAGCAGGGGCAGGCGGCGCCGGGCAACACAAGCCCCCAGCACGTTCGTCAGGTAATGTGTCATCACTGTACTTTCGTGCATCTTGCGGATGACCACATTGATTGTGTGTGTTACTTGGTCGTGTTCCCATGCGAACAGGCCTGACACTCCAAGCCGTGCTGAGCAGCTGATTTGTGACTAGGGGCCACACACCAGATACACAGCCCTGGTCCCTCGAACGCACTCTCAGACTGTTGCTTGACACCACTCTGCATGACTTGTTGATGGGGTGCTGGCGCACCGCCACTGCTGCTGCACAGGGCATCTCCCAAATGATGCCACCAGCGCACCAGGGCACACAGCGCCATACTTCAGTGCATGCCAACGGAGGTGCGGTTTCAGAGGCAGGTGGTGATATGCAGCTATGCCAGCGCGCGACTGGTTTTGCCGCAAAGCTCAGGTAACTGGCGTATTTGTGCACCTACCAAAGGCGGGTCGGGCATGAGGGCGCCGTCTTCCATTGCGTTGGTGCCAACATCAAACTGGGTGGCTGTGAGTACTCCAGGAAGGATGGCCTGGTGCGGTGTGTCGCAAGGTGGCCAATGGCACAGCAGCAGTGAGGGGGAGGGGAGGAGTGAGGGGACACAGACGATGCCAATACTGCCATTGCACTGCACTGCATGGCCTTGGGATCGAACCAACCAGCCCGCCAAGCACAGGAGCACGTGGCATGCATACCACTCGGAAATCATAACTGCATGTTCACCACAAGTGCAAGTCACACATGTTCCTAGCTCCAAGGTGTTACCCCGCAATGTGATATTCGCGGCCCTCCATCCTTGCGTGCTGAATGCCATTACACCAAGTGCTTGCACCATAATTAGGAAACAGTGGCACTTGTACTGTGCTGCTTGGCGTGAGCCGGAATGCAGCATGCCCCGGTGCACGCTATGGTTGTAGCAGCGTGCTAGCAAGGATCCATTGAACCACAGAAGCCGAAATGCAGGAAGGTTTCGCGCAAACAAGAATTGAATGTGGGGCAGCATGGGCTCCTGAGCACTCTCACCGGCACGCCCGCGTTGACCGGGCCAGCAATCATGTCGGGCAGAGGCACGTCATCGGGGGCGGGGTCAAAGTAGAGGGAGTCAACGTTGAAGCCGTCGCGCACCGCGCACAGCTTCACACACACGACACCCTTGTAGAGCAGCATGGAGTTGGGTGACGGGAACTGATCGTAGTTCATGAAGTCGACTGTCCCCTGCAAGGGTGAGGGCAGCTCAGCAGCGGGCAAGGAGCGGCAGCAGCAACCATGAGATTGGGCCGCTTGTGCTTGAAACGTGGCCATACGCGCCTGCATGGGCCACAGGCAGTGGCCGCTGCTGCTGCCAGAGTTGCCACTGCTGCTGGTGCCGCTGGTGCCACTGCTGCTGCCGCCGCCTCTGCTGCTGCTGCTTCCGCGGCTGCCGCTGCTGCTGCTGTGGCCGCCGGTGCTGCTGCCACTGCTGCTGCCGCTGCTTACAAGTATGAGCCGCGCACCACCGGATTCCAGCGACACCATGGGCACCGCTGCAACCTAGCAACGTCACTGCTGCAACCAAGGCGACACACATGACAACCCACACGGCGATGTGACACAGCTTGGACGTACCGCAGATGGAATGGGCGCGCCAATGTCGCATACCGGGTCCACCGCAAAGCACGGACCCGGTTCCACCGCCACAGTGGCGTACACGGGCACGTCATCCACCATGGGGTCGTCAGGGAGGTACAGTGGCGCAGGGGGAACAGCAGGCGCAGCCGCAACGGGCACTGCAGCCGCGGGCGGGACAGCAGGTCCCGCGCCAGCGGCGGGTGCGACGGGAACAGCAGGCACGGCGCCGGCCACGGGTGGCAGCTTGCGGCGGCGCTCAGCTGGCACATCCTCAGCAGGCGCATCCTCGACGGGTTCGTCGTCAACGGGTTCGTCAACTTCAGCATCGGCGGCATCGGCGTCGGCGTCAACGTCGGCGTCGGCGGCGTCATCGGGCGCGACGTCGACTGCCCCCACCTGCGGCGCGGCCATGACCAGCTTGGGGATGTACAGGCCCGTTGCCGCCACCTGCATGGGTTTTGAGTACGTGGAGTTCCAAGTGTTAGTAAGTGTCACTTGGGGCTGGTTCGGTGGCAGGCCAGGCAGTACGTTCCAGCGCTTTCTGGTCATGCAATACAGAATTTTCTCAGGTACTGGATGGCTTTGTACATTAGGGGCTGGTGCCTTGCATGGCTCCTGTGGGGTATCCCAAGGCTGAACCCTGGCGGATAAATGGACATGCATGCAATGCCGAGGGGGCGGGCCCCAAAATGCACGTGGGCCACCAGGGCGCTGCCCATGCTGCGTAGGAGTGTCACGAATGTGCTCTGAAAATGAAGCCATGGCGCATGGTGTAGTGCCGCCGCGACAGGCGGCTAGCGTGGTGGGGGTGAGCACTCACGTTGACGGTGAACTTGAGCCACTCGCCCGGTTCGAAATAATTGATGTTGAAGCCATCGTTCGCATCCGCCGCGCACACCATGCACTTCTCAATGTCCACGGCTGCGCCTGGGCGGTATGTAGACCCGCCCTGGTTAGCGGGACTAGTGTCCCAGTACCCAATGCCTGTGGCGCCACAACCCGGCAAGGGGTGAGCAATGGGCTAACGCGTGTTTAGCCAGCAGTCTTCATGGCAGGCGCCGTCGATGACTTTGCCAGCTGATCAGCGGGTGCGTTTGGGCGTGACCGCACTGCAGCACTGGCTGTAAGTGGCAGTGTGCGGTGGTGAACAGGTGCCGGAAGGTGCACACATGACCTGTGGTGCACAGCAGCAGCTAAGTACAGCACCATTCCTGCTGGGGTGCTCAGCACCAAAGCTACAGAGGGCAGTGACTGCTGGCGCTCTGCAGGCACTTGTGGTATCGGTGCAATACATAGCCATGCATGCGTATTGGAGGTTCTTACCTTGTCCACCATCATCAAAGTCCTCAACCTCAATCTTGCCAGGAATCTCACCCACAGTCTGGACAGCCTGTTCACAACCAGGTGACAGCGCATCACGCAAATCAGGTGCCATGGAATGGCAGCACCTGGCAGTGGTGTGACACCTGCTGCGGCCACATCACGCCCCCGCAGACATGCAGTAGAGAGCAGAAATGCACACACAGAACGCTCTCAACATGGAAAAAGCTGCCCAACATGCGCAGGAGCGAAAGGTGTCTGCGGCCCTCATGTGCCAGAGCAGAGGCGCACGACTCAAAGGTGATGGCCGCACTGTGACGCGTGCTAAGACGGGCGGCAAGCTGTGCCACCATCCCTCGTGAGAGCTGTCGCGTGTGGTGCCACCTGTACACACGATGCACTCTTGCGCTTGGCATTCACGCCTGGAAGTCTGGCAGGCAGGGCTCGGTTAGCGACCATGCTCG
>JAULBY010035270.1:0-14659 GCA_032358315.1 Ophiocytium majus | reverse complement strand
CGCCGCGGGCATTGCCGCTGCCGCGGCGGAAGCAGCCGCCGCCGCCGCCGACACCGCCGCCGACGCCGCCGCCGGCGCGGCGCAAGCGGTACAGCAGGCAGCCGCTCAGCAGGCTGCTGCTGAGCGGGGACAGGGGGCTGCTCAGCAGACACAGTGGTGCGAGGGCCCGCCGCAGCACGTCATGCGCAAGTTTGGGGGGAGCGCCGACGTGTGCGTGCGCTGCCCGGAGAGGGGCAGCATCGCGTGGGCCGGCGACACCCCGGTGTGCGTGCTCAATGACAGGTGAGCTTCAACTTCAACTTGAGGAAGTGAAAAATTGAAGTTTATAAAAGTGTGTGTGGTGAGTGCGTGCGATGCCCGGAGCGGGGCAGCGCCGCGTGGGCGGGCGACACCCCCATATGCGTGCTCAACGACACGTGAGCTTCAACTTCAATGTGCAACAAACAAAGCTGCAACTTCGATGTGCACAAGTGCGAATAATTGAGGTTTGGAATTGGTGTGCGTGCGCTGGACGGCGAGGGGCAGAACCGCGTGGGCTCGCAAAACCCCGGTGTGTGTGCCCATATGCGAACGCCGACCCGTATATTCCAATGACTGAAAAGGGCGAATGCCCTTATTGCATCGGGCGGTCCCAAACTGAGTTGTCTTTTTTAAACAAGTCAACTTGAAAATGCAACTGCCTTTTGGCCCGATTTTTCAGGGGTGACGCCTGTGACGACATTGCGTTTGTGAAGGGGCAGCCAGTGTGCCTGGATGGCTGCGGCGCGCACGCGCTTGTGTGGGAGCATGGGCAGCCGCGCTGCGTGAAGAATGTCTCAGGCAGCGACTGCCAGGATATTGAGTGGGAGCACGGGAGCGCAGAGTGCTTTGACGACTGCCCAAAGGTAAGATTTTGGACAGGCACGTTGTTGCCTTGTTGTGAGGCAAGGGGCTAATGAAGTAAGTGGGTACAAACAACAGAAAAACCTTTTACATACCATTTGTACCATATGGTACATTGTTTTTGTACCAGTCATCATGTGAGCAAGGGGAGCGACTGCCAGGACATAGAGTGGGAGCGCGGGAGCGCCGAGTTGACGACTGCCCAAACGTGAGCTGCTAGTGCGCATGCTTTGCCACTTGCAACATGTCTAGTAAGGCAAGGCGCTGATCAAGTAGGTAGGTTGACTTGCAGTATTACCCATCAAAAGTTGCCCTTTTATACACTTTGTGTGCAAGGGGGGCGACTGCCAGGACACCGAGTGGGAGTACGGGAGCGCGGAGTGCTTTGACGACTGCCCAAAGGCGAGCTGCTGGTGCCCACGCTTTGCCGCTTACGTGATGTCTAGTGAGCCGAGGCGCCTATATGATTAGGCAGGTTCACTTACACGCAGTATAACCATCAGCAGTTGCAGATTTCTACTGCTGCTACTAGTAGCAGCACAAGTCATCACATGTGCGAGTGGGGCGACTGTCAGGACACTGAGTGGGAGCAAGGGAGCGCCAAGTGCTTAGGCGACTGCCCAAGGCTGAGCCTTTGGCGCACGTGTTGCCTTGCCTTGCGAGGCGAGGCGCTAATGAAGTGAGTCTTGCAGACGGTATGGCCATCATTAGTTGCAAATTTATGCTACAGTACCTATTGACAGTCCAATGTAGGAGTACAAGTGTCACGTGCGCAAGTGGGGCGACTGACAGGACACCGAGCGAGTGCACAGGAGCGCCGCGTGCGTAGGCACCTGCCCAGGGGTCAGCTGCTGCGAACGAATTGCCACGTACAAACTGTCTTGTGATAGTTGATGGATCAGGGGCGGGTAATAAACCACATACCATCATTACAAACTTCGGTGTAATTCTACGCCCAAAGGCGCGGTGCATGGCGGTCATGCCAAATAACCTCGTTCACGCTCAAGCATCATCCCTAGCCCTCAAGGACACTGACCGGCGCGTTAGGTGCGGGGGCTGTCGTTTATTTTTACCAGGTGGGCAAATCACCCCACAGACTTTGGCCTGGCATTGTTGCCCCAGCCACGGCAGCACCTGGGC
Organism: Ophiocytium majus; assembly: GCA_032358315.1. Classification (NCBI taxonomy): domain Eukaryota; class Xanthophyceae; order Mischococcales; family Ophiocytiaceae; genus Ophiocytium; species Ophiocytium majus. Next base: position 12,637 of record JAULBY010035270.1, on the reverse strand, counting down.
TTAGCAACGTGTTAGGTTTCTTTCACTCAAAAGTACCGGTACTACTGTACGTGTATACACACGCCGTACGCATTGTGTACATAACATTATGCTCGCATGGCTCACCAAGTGGGAGTGCACTGGTCGTGAGCGCACCGTCCAGCAGCTGTGGGTGCCTGTACTGATATACTGGCTGTCCCGTGTCTGCTTCCACTTGGCAGGGTGCCAAGCACCGAGAGCACGGCACGCTCGCCTGCGTGCTCAACAACAATGGACAGGCCTGTACCCATGTGGGCTGGCAGCGTCAGGGCGGCGCTGTGCAGGCCGTCTGCCTGGACTGAGCCTGTCTCCGTTCACACACACCACCACACACGGGGAAGCCATCACCGGACCACAACGAGAGGCGAGCGGGGCGTCCGAGTGGGCAGGCCGGCCCCGCCATAGGATATACCGCCGTCTGGAGTCCCTACCTCACATACTACTCTTCTCTGTCGCTTGGCACACCGTGGGGGCTTGAATGCTCGCATTGCCGCACACACCACCACACACGGCGGAGCCACCACCACCGGAGCGGACACCACCATCGGAGCCAGGTCGAGAGGCGAGCGGGGCGTCCGAGTGGGCAGGCCGGCCCGCCATAGGATACCGCCGTCTGGAGTCCCTACCTCACATGCTGTGAAAGGGCACTACTGTTCAGAGAACTTTGTGCGTTTGTGTGCATACACACTGCCGGGCATGTGCCACGGCCACCGAGCGTGCTGGCATGCATGGCATGGGTTCTTGCACGTCCACAAGTACAGATGAATCAAACTGCTGTAGCAGCACTTCCTGCTCTTGGTTGTACAGAGTTGCGAGTTCTTGTGTGAAGATGCCGCCGGGCATGTGCCAGTCGCGCTGGCACGCATGGAAGGGCCTCGCGCACACCCACAAGTGCATATTTATATGGCATTATAAATAAAACTACTAGGTACTGTACACATGGCCTTGGCACTGGTTTTTGCTGCTTCATGCCGGCATGATTTTTATGTGAGTTCTTGCACACGCCATCTTCCTGGACACGTACTATCATCGCACAAGTACGCGCTGTTGGTAATGGTACTCTGAACCATCCCTAGCCCTCAAGGACACTGACCGGCGCGTGTAGGTGTGGGGGCTGTCTGGTGTCTTTCACCAGCTGGACAAACCACCCCACAGGCTTCGGCCTGACTTTTTGCCCCAGCCACGGCAGTATCTGGGCTTAGCAGCCTTTTAGGTTTCTTTCGCTATCAAGGTTTGCACACACAATGTCACACACACACATACCCTTGCCGGAAAAACGGCAGCAGGGCTTTTGGGGGGGGGGCAGAGCGCACCTGCTTCAGTGGTGTCCACCAACAGCAACTTTCGAGCAGCTGTGCAGAGGATGCTGCTGCCGCTGAGCGAGTGTGGTGGCAAGTCTGCTTGCGCAGCCGCAGCAGTAGCCGTTGCGCCAGCGGCGGTGGCAGCGTCGGGTGTCGCGCAGCAGTACCAGGAGCACCGGCGGGGCGTTATTGGCAGCAGCGGCTGCGGTGGCGAGCCCAGCACAGGAGCAGCGGCAGCAGCAGCCAGCGGCCGGAGGGCGGCTGCGACAGCAGTTTTGTTCAGGTTGTGTGAAGCGCTGAATATGGCCATGCTGCTGCGCCAGCCTCTTCGATTTTTTTAGCCAACCGGCAGCAGTTGCGTTGCTGGGTGGGGCTGTGTAGCGTAGACCTGCTGGTATGAACGATTTGACGGTGCATTGTAAGCATCAGCATGAGAGGACCGTGCACCAGGATCTGCCACCTTACACACGCAGCACCCGGTACGGTTTCGTGTGTGGTGTGCGTTCACCTGGGGAAGGGCTGCTGCTGCAGCAGCTGCGGCAGTACACCCCGGTTGCATCTGCATTGGTTTGTTGCCGCACCACCCGCTAACTTGCAGCGGCCCACCCCCAGCGTGCCTTTGCCCAGGGGCACGCCACCTGGAGACGCTGTCGCGTACTCTTACTGGCACGCGCCTGGCGCCCGTGGTACAGGTACCGGTGTCGCACCACTGCCGAGAGAGCTGGGCATGAGCATGTGCTGGAGTGGGTGTTCGCGTCTATGGCCAAGGTATGTCGCTATCTGCTATGCCACGCCAGCCAGCCACACTGGTAGCGGCACTGCTGCAAGCATGCAGCAGCCAGCGCACATGCGCCGACCAGGGCACGCGCGGACCTCCTCTCACCGCGCCAGAAGTGACGGATTGAACACCAGAGAGAGCTGCGCGTGCTGATGCGCGATCCAGCGTGCGCACGTTACGTGCGCACGTTGCCACGCGTGGCAAGGGGGCTCATGCACACACACACAGCACGCAGCGCAGCACCGCAGCCAGGAGCCATGGCTGACAGGAGAGAGCCGCTTGTCAACCCTGGAGCGCCGGCGTCGGACGGCGTCCGCCACCATGCGCCGCCCCCGCACCACCCCGGGCCGCCTGCCACCAGGGGTCAGCACGTCCCAGTGCGCTATGTACCCTTGCAGATTTTCATCATGGTGTGCGACATCGTGTGCGCGGTGAGTTGACGGCGGCTGCTGCCGTGGTGCTGTAGCACGCCAGCAAAACAGTCTCTCAGTGCACAGGCACACCGGCACCAGTTTTTCTTGCAGCCGCGCGGCTTTTTGGGCAGCTCACGAGAGCTGATTTACCAAGATGCGAAAATCGTTGTGGTGCGCCTGAGTGAAAAACTTGGGCCGTCGAGCGGGGTTCGCTGCGTCGGGGTGGAGCTAGCGCAGCAGGGACGCGTGCGCTGTCCCTGCTTCCGCATTTCTGGCATGCGTGCTGGTCCCGGGGCGGGTTGCGAGGCTGGTTTTCGCCAATGCTAGTTCACAGAACGCGCCAAAAAAGGCTTCACAGAAACATCGGACAGGAGACTTTCGAGTGTTGTGTGCGCGCGCCGCGCCGCCCGCGCGCGCTCTCCAGTTGCGTCGAGCAGAGCAGGCGGGCGAGTATACCCACGTCCTGTAGCAAGAGAGCTCGCTGCATCCCCAGGACACATCACTGCTCCTCAGTGCTTGAAAAACAACAGCAGTTTGCAAGGCGCACCCTGCACGACTGGAAGGCTCCTGCCTGCTGCAGCCTCCACAACCCAGAAGTACCTGTGAAGTACAAGTGCGATGCCTGAGGCAGTGCCAACGCCGCTCATGCTAAGCGTGTCTTTTTCTTTTAGTGCGCGCAGCTCTTGAAACCTGGGGCATAAGTCTGGCATCAAAGTACTTCCAGGTTTTTCTCTCTATACTTGTCGAATACACTTCAGAAGTGCTCTTTTTTTTACAGTATCATTCCATTGGTGCCTGCCTGTGCATGCGCGGCGGTGCATCCCTTAGAAAGTACACTTTCCAAGTGTGCTCTTATTATAGCATCATTCCATGGGTGCACTGCCACGCCCGTGCATGCGCAGCAGTGCTGCATCGCACATGTGTAGCGTACCCAGTGGCAGCAACCCGCAACTCACCATCCTTAACGGCTGGGATTCAGAAAACTACGTAGTGTGTTACGCACTTGCAAGTATCTCTCGGGAGCATCGTCCCCCACTTAAATCATGGACATCAGTATCGGGGCCAGTGCTCACAGCAGCAGCTCCGCCATGCGGGGGAGGGGGGTCTTATACTTTGAAGCACCTCCATGCATGGAGAGAGACATACTGCTGTAGTATGTCGCACACTGCTACAGTAGCACAAGGCAGAGGCAGCTGACCACGCCAAGTGCACATGTGCCGCGGCAGTCAGCGGCGCTCTCGGCCAACACCTGGAGCATTATACTCCCACGGTCCAGCGCCCTATTAAGGCTCGCTTTCACTGTGGCTCCGGCATGACATACAGTGCAGTCGCTACATAGTGCGGGCTAGTGCAGCCCCGTGGCACCCTTCACTAAAGCAAGACCCGCACTAAATCACATAGGGCATGATGTATCGTTTATATAGAGTCATGTGATCTGTGACAGGTCTCTGAACCCGCACTTATCCGCATACCGCACTAAATCAAAGCGCACTGAATCGCGAGTGCACTATATTAGTGAACATGTGTGAATTCATGCATGTTCATGGGTGAATTCACAAGTCGCGGGCTCACTCTGCAACAGGCATGCAGGCAATCGGCCATTGTTTTTGCGCGCTTGCTAGCTGGGCTTGACACGAGCACATCGGCGATGACAAGTGCGCGTGCACGGCATTTTCTCGAAGCATGGGAGGGGCTGTGACCAATGAAAGGTTGCGCATCCGCATATGGCGCGGCCGCACAGAGGTGCAGCCTCTGCTCGTACTTCAGTATGCATGTATTCGTGCTTCAACATGCATGCAGAGCACAGCTGCGGAGGCACCACCCCGTGTGTCTGGATGGATGTACAAACTGCAAGTCTGCAGTGATTTAGAAAACTTCAACCACGTAGCTTTTATCTTGCTTGTAACCAGCAGCACCTCGTACTGCAGGGCCGAATGTGACGGCGTGCACCTCTGTTTTTGTCCACCTACACGGGGCGGCTGTGCTCTACATGCATGTTGAAGTACAAGTCGAAGCGCTGCTGAGCACTCGGTTCCATTGTTGAAGTTTTCTGAATGGGTGCAGCCTTGCATTTTGTATATCTGTCTAGGCACACGGGGTGGTGCCGCCACAGCTGTAATCTCCATGCACGGTTGAAGTTGTAGGCGAAAAAGTATGTGCTGCTGAGCACTCTCTTCTCCCCCCCCGCCCCCCCTCTCCCCCCCGCACGACCCTGCAGCTGTACTCTGCTGGTTTCCTCATAGCGTACGCGGCGGGCGTCAAGGCCGTCTACGATGGCACAATTGAAGTTGCGGACGGCTACGAATGGCTGCTGTACGTCTTTTACGGGCTGGGGACACTTTTCAGCGCCATACTGCTCATCTGGTCCGTGCGCTGCTTCTTCGGCGTGTGCCTGCGGCGCGCGTGGAAGGTGCGTGTGTGTGTGCGCGGTTCTTCAAACTTGAAGTTGTGTGCATTGGGGAAAAGCTGAAGTTGAGGATGGCTACGAATGGCTCTGCTGTACGTCGTGTACGGGCTGGGCGTCCTGTTCAGCGCCATACTGCTCATCTGGTCCGTCCGCTTCTTCTTCGGCGTGTGCCTGCGGCGTGCGTGGAAGGTGCGTGTGTGTGTGCAGTTATCCAAACTTGAAGTTGTGTGCATTTGGGCAAAGTAGAAGTTGCGGATGGCTATGAATGGCTGGCTGCTGTACGTCGTGTGCGGGCTGGGCATACTCTTCAGCGCCATGCTACTCATAAAACTTTTCAGCTCTGTGCATTTGGGCAAAGTTGAAGTTGAGGATGGCTATGAGTGGCTGCTGTACGTCATGTACGGGCCGGGCGTCCTGTTCAGCGCCATACTGCTGATCTGGTCCGTCCGGTGCTTCTTCGGCGTGTGCCTGCGGCGCACGTGGAAGGTGCGTTGTGTGTGCGCGGTTCTTCAGACTTGAAGTTTATGCGCATGTAGCTACGAACATGAAGTCTGTGCGGGTGGGCCATTTGGCGTGTGTCTGCGGCGTGCTTTTGGAGCGGGTGTTGCACTGCTTCACACTTGAAGTTTGTGTAACCTGTGTGTGACGGTCTCATGTGAGCAAAAGTTGAAGTCTTGCACAGGCTGACTGTACGGTACAGTAGCCCGACAATGTGTTTTTTTTTGTTTCTTTCACAGCCGGGCTGGGTGGGTTACTTCCAGAGCCATCAAATGAGTTACCACTACAAAGTATGTGGCGTGCATGGCGTTCCTCAGCATTATGAAGCACGTGCCTCACAAGTATGCATTGGTGCATCCGCTGTGCACACGGCGCAGATATGGGTGATACGTGGTGCGTTGTGGTGCAAGGTGCTTCTGCCACCAGGCGCACTGAGTGCAGGTGCAGATGCTTGCGCACAGAAGGGGTGCCTGCAGCACCCATGTGAAAGACACTTGAAGTTTGAACTGGGAATTTGAAGTTGGGCTTGAGAGTGAGCAGGGTGTAACAGGTTATTGAAAGAAACCTAAAAGGCCGCTAAGCCCAGATACAGCCGTGGCTGGGGCAAAATGCCAGGCCAAGGCCTGTGGGGTGATTTGTCCAACCATTTTCTGATGATTTTTTGGCCACAATGCCAGGCGGTGCAAAGTCAGCCACCGGCAGTGGCACGCTTCAAGAGCACCAGACTAAACCAGGGCGCCAACATTCAACGTCAGCTCTGTGGCCGATATAAAAAAGTGCAAACTATATGCACATAAATGCTCAACTTCAACTCTGTAGGCTCAGCGGCGGGCCGGCCTGCCGCCGACCTGGATGCCTGTTGGCAAATAGAAGCGCTGTGCATATAACAGGTGCACACATGCCCTCATGTCTGTGCGACCAATAGTACCAGCTACTACTAAGCAAATGGTGTTGACCCCTACAAGGGGACTCGTGCTGACCTGCTTTCTCACTGTTGGTACTGTGTTATTTATTACCACACGGTACACCGCCCCAGACGCTCTGCTCTGGGCTGGTACTCTGCCTCAGCCGCGGCGCGCACGTGCGCTCAACACCCTCTCTCGCAATCATTTACTTCAACTTTGCACACTTCAACTCATCCTCCCTCTGCCGCCCGCGCGCAGGTGCGCTCTAACATGGGGCTCTTCGAGTCCTTCGGAATTCTCTTCCTGATCGCGGGAATCTTCGACGCGGTTCTGGGCTCCATGAGCGAGGCCATCGGCGAGTTTGTCGCGGTCGGCTTTGCGATGGTCGCGTGGTGCATCGCGCGCAAGTACTTCAAGAAGCTCGTCGAGATTGCGGAGCCCAAGATCATCATTGTGGCCTCCGCCGTCTAAGATCCCCCCCCCCCCCCCTTCTGCTGAGCAGGCGTGGAGATCGCAGAGCCCAAGATCATCATTGTGGCTTCCGCCGTCTAAGACCTCCCCCTCTAAGACCCCCCCCCCGCCCCCCCCCTTCTGCTGTGCATGCGTGACACCCCACCCCCAAGGTCACCATTGTGGCATCCGCCGTCTAAGACCCCCCCCCCCCTCCTTAAGACACCCTTGCCACCACCCCCCTCCCCTGCTCAGCTGCCCGCTGCGCATCGATTCACCTGCAGCAGGTCATCACGCACCTAGGCTGCACACTTGGGCCTGGGTACCATTTGAGCAGTCCCACACTAGGCGCAGAGCTGTTTCCACCCGCTCCCCCTTCCCCCCCGGCTGTTTGGTTCTGTCGCCGAGGCGGGGGGGGGGGGGAGGCGCCAGAGTTGAAGTATTAAATGACGTATTTGGTTAGGCGCAGGCCACAGCTGTGTGGTCCCTGCGTTTACGGCAGCAGCGCTGCGAGGCAACTGGCGCGTCGGCGGCGCCGCGTATCAAAGCGGCTGCGTCCCCCTATGTGCCCCCATTCCCTGTTTTACACGCCCCCCCGCTGCTGCAGCCGCTGGCACCATAGGCAGCAGTGACTCTCCCTCGGGTGCCTGAGTTGTACTTGAAGTACTAGCTACAAGTTGAAGTTGTGGCTGCTCAGCGCGTGCTGGCTGCCGTTGCTGCTGCTGAGCACATGCGGCGTGGGCACCGGCGGCAGCAGCTGTGGTGGCAGTAGCAGGGGGCCGTATGCCTGTAGCTTGCTCAGCAGCATGCTGCAGGTGACACTTGCACGCGCTGCGGTGGCACATGTTGCAGGTGACACTTGCACATGCTGCAGTGGCACCATGGCAGTGCGGCTGCAACATGTGCGTCACCCCAGGTCACTGCTATTTGGCGAGAGATGCGTTCGTGCGCCGCTTTCCCCCCCGCGCGCGCGCACTGTAGAGCCAGCCAGCCGCATGTCATGCCACGGTGATGGTACTTTTTTGTTGACTGTGTGGTGCCCTGGCACTTTGACTGCTTGCTCTGGCTTGCTCTGGCATGCCCGCCTATGCCCCGATGCCCGCCCGCCGCATCGATGCCATGCCATGCTGGCATGCCTGCCTAATGCGCACCTTGCTGGTGCTGAGAGCTACCGTTGCTGGTGCAGCATCTCGCATGCGTAGTGATGGGTCGTGGCGCAACATGTGTCTCATGTTTCTGTACGTCATACTTGTGAAGTATACAATATGGCGTAGTAGCGTAGTGTGATTCAAGGCTCTCCTGGCAGCCCGCACTGCCACGGACGAAACCGACAAGAACCTGTCAGCGACAGACAGCGCAAGGAATCGACCGCCAGATGTGGCGTGTCCCATGCCAAGTGAATGAATGATCGTGAACGTGATCATCAACACACCTGACTGATGCCATGTGGCGCGGCAACAGTAAAGGGGGGGGGTTACGCCCCGAAAACTGTCATGCGGCGTGTTATTCTGTGGAAATACGTGTGCATGTGTATACATTGTATGCCGTATTTACAACGTTGTGTGGCGTAAAGATAATGCGCCGTGACTCATCACTACTTCTTTCTTAACTCCACTTTGGGCGTGGAAAGCCCTTTGCATATGTAGGCTGTTCATATGAGGAGAAAAGGCATGATCAGACATGCTGTTGCCAGCGAGCAAGCTGGCAATTCTCAGCACTGCGCACTCTAAACAAAGGCCGGCATGTTACCAGAGCGTCACTCTAAGTGCAGTACAAATAACACTTCAAGCACGTGGATGCCCCGGTGGGCAGCACACTGGCACTTTTGAACCAGGCCATTTGGTACAATTCAATGTGGCCGAGTGACGCCGAGTCAAATGTATTGAAAGTGACCCATGATGTGTGGATAAACCTGCAACATGACGTGGCATAGCGCACACTGCGAGCTGCCCATATGCACACAGCAGTGCATGCGCAGCGCGCATGGGGCATGTGTGAGTCGCTGTGTCCAGGCAATCAGGGATGCGCTCCCACTGTGGCACGTCGCATGATGTCACAAATTCCTTGTCATGTAGCGTGTCACGCACATGACTAGGCTTTCATCGAACTCTGCTTGGGGCGCAGAAAGCCCTGTGAACACATGGCGTGTGCGACAGGATAAGGCATGATCGAGCATGCCGCCCTCCCCTGTTGCTGTCCGACAGGAGCACGATGCTCAGCGCTGTGCACTCCAAGGTAAACCCAGCATGCTGCTACAGCACTGCACATGACAGCCACAAGCGCCTTTGCTCAGCACAAGAGTGTAGGCCATGTGTACTCTTATTAAACTCCGCTTAAGGCGCGGGAAGCCCTTTGCACACGGTGCGAGAAAATCAGACAGGGAGCGGGAAACCTGGCACTGCTCAGTACTCTCAGGGAAGCCTGGCATGTTGCCAGAGCACTACTCGAACCGATTGCAGCCCCCATGTCCGAGAGCCATGTGCATGGACACCACACCTCAAGACTGCGCTGTATGCGGCCACCAAAACACGTGCACGCGCACCATGTACTTCAACTTCAACATCAACTTCGGTCTTCTGCTGCTGCCTGTGGTTGCTGAGCACGGCCGCGTGCTCTCTATGGTACTGTACTCCACAGGCAGGGGGCCTAAGCACTGATCACTTGCCATTCTGCCAGGGCGCTGCTGCCGCCGCTGCTGCTGCTGCTGCCACTGCTCTCCCCCCTATCAGTGGTACCGCTGACCCAGTTTTTTTCGCTACCTGTCTGATTTTCTGGTCACACGCACCGTGTGCAAAGGGCTTTCCGCGCCCTAAGCGGAGTTTGATACAAGTACCGCTGCACTGCTGGTTAGCACTGCTGGACACTGCTGAGCAGCTTCGCACAGGCGCCTGCGGCTACGCTGGTGCTGCTGACCCCTGCTGCCGCAGCTGCCGCTGCCGCAATGGACGCTAGGCCGGCGCTGCGCTAAGGGCACACCTTTACGGGCGGGGGGCAGGACTCTAAGCCCTTTGCATCAAAGGCAAGCGCCACCTGATTGACGGTTGCACATGCCACTACGGGAACCGGCCATGACAGGCGTGCAAAGCGTCCGTGCAGGCAGGCCGGCCCGCCGTAGGACACATACCGCCGTCTGGAGTCCCTGCCTCACATGCCGCGGGTGTTGCCACTGACCACAGCACGCCTAGCGCTGAGCACTGACTGCGGCGTGTGTGCCTCTACTGCTGCGCGGCGCAGCATCCCAACTTCAGCAGCAGCTGGGTCTGCTCAGCCCTTGGCTGCTGCCTCGGCACTCGCGCACTCCCAGGCCGCACCAGCAGTGCTCAGCAGCAGCAGCACCGCGATGTGCTCAGCACTAGGTGGTATGCTCAGCAGTACAACATGACTGCGCCTGAGCGGGCTCTGAAGCTGCGGCACCGGAAGCGCTCATCAGCGACAGTGGCATTGCCCACAGGTGCTCAGCAGCAGCGGTGCTCAGCAGTAGCAGCGCCCGGCAGCACCGCACGCTCTAGTCCGCATAACGAGTGACCAGCACCAGTGCGCAGCGCTAGGGGCGATCCCCGCGGCAGCTGGTGTGTGCTCAGCAGCCGCAGTGCTCAGCAGCAGCAGTGCTCAGCAGCAGCTTAGCGCTACCGGCGCCCGGCAGCAGCAGCACACGCTTCCTCAGCCCCGGGGGCGCTCTGCTCACACAGCGGGGGCGGCGGCCACCATGCCGGTGTCCTTTGGGGCCGAAGGGGCACTGATGAGCGCGCGCAAGTACCGGTGCCCGACGTACCACGCGACCCCCGCGAAAACCGCCGCAGCAAACTCGGAAATTGCCTGCGCCGTGCGCCCCCCAATGGCGTCGAAAATTCCCCAGCTCAGGAATAAAATTCCGAAGGACTCGAAGAGGCTCATGTTGGAGCGCACCTGCGGTGGCGGCAGAGTTGAAGTTTGAAAAGTTGAAGTTTGGAATTGAGGTTTGATGAAAAACGCGCCGTAATTGTGCTGTTGTCGCTTGAGCGGGCCAGTGCTAGTGGATGGGCAGTGGCACGTCCACCGCATGGCATGCCGCCGCGCGAGGAAACCTAACAAGTTAGATAGCGCCCATTGAGTCCGCGCGCGTTACACAGTGGATGAACACCGCGCATGACCTGAATTACAACTTTAACTTCAACCTGATCTGAACTGTACCGCTGCGCACGTAGCCTAGATGCGCCGGTCAGCGTCCTTGAGGGCTAGGCATGATGCACAGCACAGTTACCAAGGGGCGCATGTATGGTACCACACGGTACAAAATATGATAGTAGTTGAATCTAGCAGAATTTGTACAAAAAAATCTGTGCCACATATGATGAGCAGTATGCCATCTTTTTTGCCTTGACCAGGTGATTTAGGAAGTTCTGTGCCACGTAGGGTGAGGGGTATTTGCATCTGGGCCTGGCAACACTTTAGGTTTCTTTCACATGGTACAAAACACTCACTAGATACCTCAAACTATACTGTGTCAAAGTTAAGTACTTCGGAGTACTTTGAGGCACATGTGGGGCTGGCACTTCCGTAATCCGTACATCTACGTACTTGCGCATGTACGTACGAACACACACGTAGTTGCTGCCGAGCCCGTATGTTGCCGTATTTAGGGATCCACAGCGTCGAAGGCCGTGGATCCCTAAATAGTACTGGTACTAATAATAGAAAAAATAATAAGAAAAGGGCTGTGCCACAGCACTGCGCCGCCATGGGGGACACCAGGGACCCTGGGCGTGACCTAGCTAAGCAGGCCAGGGCCCTCCGCGCCGCGCTTCAAGACAAGAAACGGGCTCGCGCGGCCCCACGGTGGGACTCATTCGACGTGGTGATGCTGGCCACCCAGCCACCACAGGTGCGCCTGGTGCATGCGCACATGTATGTCAAAGTACATGGTGATACATAAATACATGTGTGTACGTATAGCTTGTGTCTGCCGTGCTGGCCTTCAAGGTGCGGCACAGGCACCCAAAACTCAGGTTTGAGGTACAACAGCACACGGGTCTTCAATATTGGTGCGGCGTCTACGTGTACGTGCGTCGCTGGCATACGCCCATGAAGCAGCGGGCCGCGCAGATGAGCCGCGCCACATGCTGAGCACACGACTACAAGTTTGAAGTACAACAAAACTTCAAGTTGAAAGTACAGCGTGCGCACCTTCCACGTCTGTCACCGGCACACGGCCAGGAAGCAGCACACGACCCAGATCAACTGCGCCGAGCTGAACACACAACTTGGACTTCAATATACTCAGCCCACACGACTTCATGATTGAAGTACACCGCACACACACCTTCCATGGGAACGTACGCCACCGGCACACCTCTGGGACGCAGCGGGCCGGCCAGACGAACAGGGCCGCGCTGAGCAAACAACTTTAAATTTCGTACACAAAGAGCTGCACACACTACTTGATAATTGAAGTACATCGCACGCAACTTCAATTTTGAAGTACACAAAGAGCTTCACACACTACTTCAGGTTTGAAGTACACCATGCACGCACCTTGCACGTTCGTCGCCGGCACACCCCCAGGAAGCAGCGGACCGCCCACACGAACAGCGCCGCGCTGAACAGCACCCCCAGGCTGTACACCATGTACACCAGCCACGCGTACCCATCCGGCAGCTGGACAACGCCTGTGGCCGCTCCCGCCAGCCCCCGTACGTAGACAAAAAACATGATTGCCGAGTAGAGCTGCGGCGGCAGCGCACAAACGACGAGTAGCAGCAGAGGGAGAGAGTGCCTGGTGAGCGCTTTGTGGTGGTGTGACAGCGTGTATATAGGGTACTCACCGGCGCGTGTAGGGTGTGGGCCACTGGTTCTGACCAAGTGGATAGATCACCACACAGGCTTCGGCC
>JAULBY010035259.1:0-14663 GCA_032358315.1 Ophiocytium majus | reverse complement strand
CAGCAGCTGCCGCCTGCTTCACCGCAGCCTCCACATCGAGGGCCAGCAGCAGCTCATGCGGGATGCTGGGGGTGTGCATGCTGGTTGCTCAGGAGCAGGTTTTGAACAGAAATTCAACCAAAAAAGGGGGGGGTCTTGTCAGCGTCACGCTGCAAAATTCAGCCAAAACGAGCTCAGTTTTCGTCAACAACCGCGATGGCAGACGGCACAAAACGAGTCAGGCGCAGGTTGCGGACGCACGCGAGGGTGGGGCCCGGAGCAGTGACAGGAGGGACGTCTGCGTCGCACCCCTGCTTGTGCTGTCCAGCTTGACCCCTGCTGGTGCTCTCGACCACGCTTCGGTGAGCAGCCGCCACCCACCTGCACTCGAGTACCAGCACCAGTTTTGTCAGGAGGTGAATTGCACGGAGCTCCTGCAGCTACAGGGCTTAGCCGCGGGCTCTGCTACTGCGGGTGAACCCATCAGGCGTGCTGCACGCAGGTGTGCTGCGTCACCACTTCCCGCAGTAAAAGCGGGTTCCCTAGTGCCCTAAGTTGACACGCTCGTTTAGATGGGCACTGGTCTGTGTCAGCCACGCGACGTGGGCACGACGCAGCTGCTGGTGCAGGGCTCATAATCGCCAGCAGCGCCTTGGCTGAGGCCATCGGACGTGCAGCCGGGCTGCGTTCACACCGCCCGCGCAAGTGCTTTGACTGCTGGCGCAGAACGTTCAGACTTGCGATGCCTCCTGCTGTTAAGCGCTGGCTGGTGACAAGCTGCTGCTGCCTCTGCCTGCCGCTACTGCTTGCCGCTGCTCTTGTCCTGGTTGCTTGCAGCGAGCACTGCAGTAGGGGTTCTGTGCGTGCAGTGCTGTTGTAACGCCTGCTAGACGCGTGGGCGTTGTGGCAGCAGCAACATGCAAGCAGCAGGAGTAGCAGCGGCAGGTGGCGGCGGTGGCGTGGCGGCAGAGCTTGGCGCTGTCAACGCTGCCATTGCCGAGGTGGAGGGCGAGATTAAAGAGGTCACTGACAGAGTGAAGCAGGTGGAGGACGCTCTGCGGGGCAGGGGAGACTACTATGGCATGCAGAGGCCTGAGCTCCTTCGCCGGCTGGAATTTCTCGAGAGGAAAGAGGAGCAGCTGAGGAGCAAGGAGGAACAGCTGCGCGAAAAGGAAGCCAGGCTGGTGGCCAGGCAGGAAGCACTAACCGTTCAGCAGGCACAAGCGCAAGCAGGTGAGCACGGCTGCGGTTCTGTGCTTGGCAACCTGTTGCACGCAAGGTTGGTGTGCAGCTCAAGTGACTGTGAATGCAGTGACTGTAGCATTGTGGCCTTCACTGCACAGATGTAATGCGGCCAGTTTTACTACCTCTTGCGATGAGCATCCTGACGTCTGCATTCCAAGGGCCACTGCCAATTACTTGCAATCAATTCGCATGCCGCGAGAAGCGTGTGTGTAGGGGAAAAGGTGCGGGTCCTTGAGCAACTTTTGCCGTATCTTGCACCATGCGGCAGCTGTCTTTGTTGGCACCTGCGTTCACACCATCGGCTCAGCTGATGCAGGTTGTGTGGCAACATAGCTGGTCGCTTCTTGCAGATGGAGAGTCCAGGCAGCCAACGAATCATTCTTTTGCATGTATTGCAGTGTCTAGGATGTCGGTGCGCATCACATGACAACACATTCGCCACACGCGTGTGCCTGACTTGTGCATGCTTTTCATCGTGCCAAGCGCATGCGACCATGCTTTCCTTGTTGCCGCCCCCACTTGTGCCTGCGGATTTGCGCCCTACGCCACGGCACCATCGCTAATTGTCGGCACAGGTACTCCCTGATGCGGCTGCGTTCTGTGTTCAGAGTCATTTGCCGAGCAACTGCAATGAGCAGCCCCATGCGCTGCTCTTGCCACAGCATGATGCATTCAGCAATTCATGTTACGCATAAGCGCGGGTAGTGTTGCATGGTATGTACCAGTATCACATCTCTGCTCCACAATTACCAGTGCAGCAGGAGCTTGCACACAGGTGGCAGTGGTAAAACTGGTGCACTTGGCTCACGCAACGGTCCAATAGCGGCACCTGTGGGTGCACTCAGCTTTGTTGCGGCCTTCCCCGCACCTCAGGTCACTCATGGCCATGTCCCATTTCTACTGTCACGCGATGTGCACGTAGAACACTTTCAAGCTTGATGCGGTGCCATTTGCTGCCGGGCTAACATTCTGTGCATGTTTGGACATGGCGAAGTTGGCACATCGCTCTGTGTACAGTTGAACTCTAATACAATGTGCGTACGGTGCGTGCTGACAGAACTTCTCGTGCGTCCTTCGCTGGTGTATGTGCAACTGCAGGTGCACTCGTTGGAGGTGCTCTGGGTGTGCCATTTGCCGGTAAGCTGCTGGCGACACCTGTGTGTGGGCTGCAAATTACTGTGTTAATGCGGCCCAATGCACAGTTGTGGCCAGCCTTCTGCTTGTACAGTCCTGTAGGCTTGGCAGTTTCACACATCACACGGAAAAGCTCCCAAATTGTGAAGCAATTCTTGGCATATGCTTGGCCAACCTCAAACCTGTCATTGCAGTGACTTGTCTCCCTGAAGCCCGACACCTGGCATGTCGTCGACGCCTCGTCTGCTGCTTCTAGACGTCCCCAGCATTGAAGTTGCGGCCAATTCAGGTTGAGGCAGACTTGAAAGCGTCTTTTAACCAAGTGCAGGCGCTGCTTATCCTGGCCGCAGGCCTCCTCCGTCAAATCATCAGGCTGCAGAAACAGACGCTGGACGCGGTGCGACAACCAGTGGGTGGGGCTGCTTCGAGCATGACCAGCACCAAAATAGAGTGCATGCTGCGCCGCCTTGGAGGCAGCCATGAGTTCACAATGGTACCATGCTGTGGGCCTCACGACCTGGAGCCAGCGACGTCACTGCCACCATGTTTCACGTGGCGTGGCCACGAAAACGACCACCCAGAGGTCACGCGAGCTCTGGAGTTTCTGCAGGTAACCATCAGAGCCGTGAGTTGAGTGCGCAGGCATTCACAGTTGTGCACTGACCATGTTGTGCTCCTACGACCACCCCGAGGTCACGCGAGCTCAGGAGTTTCTACAGGCAACCATCAGAGCCGTGAGTTGAGTGCGCAGGCATTCACAGTTGTGCACTTACCATGTTGTGCTCCTACCACTGACACTGTTGACACACGCGCCTCAAATTGCACCTTGGTGTGCGTGCTTTCAGGCCCATGTGGCAGTGGAGGGCGTGACCGTCGTGCCAGTGCAGGGCCAAGGCTGGCTTTTTGCCAAATGGTGGACCCAGGGTGTTACCATAGATCTCAGCCAGACCGACTACATCTTCATTACAGATGCGGGGGCGCAGCGCCTGAGACAATTTGGTTCAAATGGTGCGGCGCTGCAGACAGTGCTGGTTGAGGTGGTGGCCTTATACGAAGCCAAGACCACAACAAACCTGCGAAATCGTAAGTAACACTGTGAATACTATGCAGCACTTAGGCACAGCCAGATTGAATGTCAAGAGCAATTCCTGGCATGATGCTGCAAACCTAGGTCACTTGCTGTGGCTGGTGCACAGACCACATGCACAGGTGAACGTTTGCAAACCAAGGGAATATTGCCTTGCTTTTTGCTGAGCTGTGCAGGCAAGGGCAAAGGTCCAGATCCCAGCTGTGTCTGGCCACAAGGTGCTGCCGAGTGCATTGCCGCCACCAAGATGGTGCAGCAGCGTGGCATGCGCAACCGCTGCATACCGTGCTTCGTGGGAGACTTGAACAACCACATCATGGTCCACGCCGCCAAGGGGCACTCTCGTCTCCTGCACATCGCACGCCATGACAACACCGACGAGGGCAAGAAGCTGGCCTTTGCTTACATGCAATACCTGCAACAGCAGGTGTTGACTGACATGGCAGATGTCGCAGGCAAGTCAAAGGAGCCGGCTCTTGGACGTACGGCTGACCTTGTTAGAATGTAGTGCAAACAAGTTGTAGAGGTGCTGTATCTTACGCGGTGTCAGTTAGATCAGTCATAACCCGCCAAGCATCGCCAATGAAATTGGTGTGCTGCTTTAGCAGAAGGTGATTAGATTCGCACTTCAAAAACACCTTGCATCTTTCGAGGTTGAACAATTGTACATGCTTGCTTCTCACAAGACTTAGTCTCGTGTAGCTTTTTCCCTACAACTGTCTGCATGCTGATATAAGTGCATGGTCATCACAAAAATGCATCTTTGTGATTCTGTCGGCACACATTGACGGCAACGCTTGTGTGTGTGGTGATCGACCCATCATGAACCCCACACTGCTTTTGGTGCCAATGATTTCACGTGTCTGCGCCTTACAGGAGGGGCAAGGCCCCATGCAGGATCCAGCACAGGGGCAGAACACCATGGATGGGCAAGTGATGGTGACAATGGCAGCAACGATGACCACCACAGCAGCTGCGGCGACAGTGAAGGTAGTGACGGTGGCAGTGGAGGCGCCCTAGATGCCTCCACTCTGCCTGCTACCACGCTTGGGGTGAGCGAGGAGGACGAGGAGGCGTACGCGAGCGCTATTTTGAGCATGTATGCTAAGCCAGACGGGTACACCACATTGGGGCTCGCAGGCCCACCGCATACCCTGCACTTTCCCAGCCTGTCAGACTGGGGTTCTCGTAGGGTGTACTCCTCGCCGCCTATGGGTCCAAGCTCGTAGCAGACTGAGTGACGAGCTCGTAGCGGGGACCTGCTGAGCTGCACGCTCCTGTGCGCATGATGCCCTGCATGTGTGAAGTACCAATTACAGTTGGGCCTCGGGTTCGTTGTCGTATGGCACCTGCTTAAATGACATGCAAAGTGCACGAGTGTGCTTAGAGGCAGGCTTTGTGTTTGACAGTCGGGTTCTGTTAGGGTTGAAGTTGGGAGTAAGTATACTTGTTGTTGCAGTTGCAGTTGTTGTGTGTATCACTGTGTACAGCCTGCCAGGGTGCGTTTGCTGTTGTTGTGTTCAAAGCTGGACTCTAATGTGCATCGTTTGGCAAGCTCGAGCAATTTAGAGGAGGCTCTCAGGAGGGAAACTTCAGCGCCAAACTTGAAGCAGCTTTGCGCCTCGGGGAAATTGGGAATGTGGCGTGCTGCCGTGCGCCAGGCACTCAAAGGTCAGAAGATTATTAGTGCTCAACGGTCACTGCACCAGCCGTGCCACAGTGCCTGCGGACATCGCCAGCTCCGCGTCACTAAAAGGTTTAATAAAAACACCTCGAATTTAAAAAAAAAGCGCACGCTCTTCAGCGGCTGCGGTCGCCACCACAAGTGCCAGCATGGATGGACTCGGAGCGCCACACCTGCCTTTCACCTCCTCCTGCTCAAGCTGCACTCAGTAGCGCCCACATGAGCTGCTGCCAGTATCGTTGACCCGGCGCACTGCCAAGCGCACCAGGGCAGCGGGAAAGACGTTTCGGTTGTTAAGACAGACTTGCAGGTACGCTAAGGTACTTGCTAGCGTACTTGCAGGTAGCCTGTTACCGCGCTGCGGTAAGTTAAACTGCAACCTGGCCTGCAGCTCGCGCGCAGCAAGCACTGCAAACAAATGTGTGTATGAGGGCAGTGGCGCGCGGAAACCTGGCGGCGGTGCGGTGGATGTGCACGCGCGGGCAGCAGCGGTACGGCGACTTTTCGCCCACGGACAGCTGGGACACATGCTGGACGAGGACGATGAGGAAGACACTGGGGAAGACGCTGGTGATTGCTGGAGAGCGCGCAAGCTGGTGGCACTGTGCGCGCATGCTTGCTTGCCGGTACCTGCCTCTTGGTCGCACAGGTCTGGTCGTATGAAACCTTGGATGCGGTCGTCGATTCGGAGCAACGAGTGCACTGCACCTGCACGTTGTCAAGTCCTGTGCGCGCGCATGCGGCGACTCTGCAGCGAACGCGCCGCTAGAAGCCGTAATTCACGCTGGCTTCTTGCGTGTGGCACCGTTCATGCTGCATCGCGTGATGTTCCCAGATCACCAGGGCTGATGTGAACAGCGCGCTAACACAGTCTCCGAAGGCTTGCGGAATGTGACTACACCACTGGAGCTTGCGCAACGCGCGCGCACGTAATTGGCCAGCACTTGGTCGCGGGTAGTAGTAGAACAGCTGCACTGGCAGGCAATGCACCATAGGCACCCAGACCCTGCACTGGAGGCGTGGCTGCAGCAGCTGCCAGTGTCACATCAACTCCACACGTACCAGTGGTGGCATGTACAGTCCACTTGTAGTGAACGCTGCCGCAACGCGCGTAGTAACGCTGCCGCAACGCGCGTAGTAATACGTGATGACGTTAAAGTGCATAGTGCTGAGGATAGCCGTCTTGTCAGCTAGCAACAGGCAGCATCCTTCTGAAGTGCATGTATACGACTTAGTCATGCTTGTCCACTGCAGTCGCGCGCACGCCACTGGCATCCTCCTGAAGTATATGGCATGTGCACGGGGTTTTTTTAAAAAACGGTAAGCGGCGTCGAACTTCACTGGCAGGCACACACCACATGAACATGGAACGCACACTGTGGCACACGGTTTTCCTGCACAGGTTGAACGCTCTGCCAGCATGATGCATGCAGCTGCCAGTGCCTGCTGGCTGAGACACTTCGATCGACCGGTTGTAGCGCAGCTGGTGGTAGGCATGCCATGCAGTGCAGCCGCTGACCCCTCCCCCCGTGCTGTGCACGAGCACTTGGCTGCTTTCCAGCGCTTACGCGCCCGCACGCATGCACGGGCTGTAGCCCTCAAG
Organism: Ophiocytium majus; assembly: GCA_032358315.1. Taxonomy (NCBI): domain Eukaryota; class Xanthophyceae; order Mischococcales; family Ophiocytiaceae; genus Ophiocytium; species Ophiocytium majus. The sequence goes on along the minus strand of JAULBY010035259.1, from coordinate 7,931 downwards.
TGGTGCTGGCGCCCACATGCGCCAAATCAACGCACCAGCAGCTACTTGAGTGCGGTGCGCAGGGTGCCGTCGTCGGTTGCGCTCGCGGCCGCAAAGTCGGCGCCGCGCCCGCCCGCAAACTTGCGGTACGCGTCCTCGTGCGCGGCGCGCTCGGACGCGCTCATGCTGGGGCGCGCCAGCCCGAAAGCGCGCTGCACATGGGCGGCGCTCACCGCCACACGCCCCCCTGCCTGCTGCTGCGGCGGCGGCGCAGGGGCGTCTGCGTGCGGCGGCGGCGGCGGGGGGGCCTGCGGCAGCCGCGCGAGCAGATCGTGGACGGCCTCCAGCTGCGCCGTGTTTATGATGCCCTGTGCAAAGAGGGGGAGGGGGGGGGGGCATAGGGGATGTTGGAAATGGAAAAAGGACGCATCATGGGCAGCAGGTGGTGCGGCCAATCGGCCGCCGTCCAAATGATAACTGGCCAGAAATCGGCTGGTTGGCTGCGCTGCCAGCGCACTGCAGTTCCCACGACAGGCATGCGCCCGCAAAAGCATCTGCACCCGCACAAGCATCGCCGCCAACAGAACATCGGTATGCCCGACACCGCCCTCTCCCCACTCCGGCGCGCACATGCCCTTATTACAAGCGCCCAGACTAGTGCTTCCAAATGGCTCAGCTCAGACTGCGCGCATGCAGTCCGCTCCCGAGGCCTGCCCCAGAAAGAGCATCCCCTGCGGGAGGGGGGACTTTCTGCAAGCCCCCCCCACAATGGTTGGCAACAGGGCAAGCAGCCTCACACACACGCGCGGGCACAAACCTGCAGGTCGGCACCGGTGAAGGCGGCGGCCGCCGCCGACTGCGCGCCCTCTGCCAGGGCCTCCATCGCCCCCGCCTCCAACTCCAGCGGACGCGCGAGCACGCGCACAATCTCCAGTCGCTCCTGCGCCGCCGGAAACCCTGCGCACAAGTTAGGTGACACCGCTCCACAGCACACGCACACGGCATAGGTTCAGTTGCGCACGCACCTGATGAAGCGCGCAGGGTGGATTTTGCCAGAAGGGGTGTTGCGCGTTGAGCATGTGCGTGCCACTGCCATGCGCATCCGCACATGAACGTGTGTCCCATGTGTGCACACGGCGCACAGTCGGGCGCATGTGCGCTGCGCGTGGGTGCTTCAAAAGTGTGTTTGTGGCATCGTTCACGGCAGGTGCACGCGTAAACCAGCAGGATGGGCATGCGCGTCGCATGAGAACGCGTGCACAGGGGGCGTGCTGAGCGAGAGCCCGCGCACCCCCGCATCCCCGCATTCGACTACCAAACAGGCATGTGCACAATGCTGATGTTATAAGGTACAGCCACTGAATTCCGTGCCACACAGCCGCACCGTGCGCACGCACCTATTGTTACATTTGGGATGCATATACTACTTCTGAAGTACATAGTACCGCCTAGTGCCTATTACCCCCCCCCGCCTTCCAGGGTTCAGCCGGATTTGATGTTTGTAAACACGTACTCCAGAGACCCGGGGCCATGTGCACACCAGTACAAACACTACAAGTAGCCTTTGAAGTGCCGCCTCACCGCAGTACAGCTGCCTGTCAAGGCGCCCCGGCCGCAGCAGCGCGGGATCGATCATGTCGGGCCGCGAGGTGGCGGCCAGCACGTACACGCCCGAGCGCCCCTCCACGCCATCCAAAAATGTCAGCAGCTGGTTAACCACCCTGCACACGTTTATGGTATGGCATTGTGGTATTCACCCGGAAGGGGGAGGGGGGGAATGGGGTGAGCGCCGTTTTCTGCTGCTTCGCAGCTGCCATGGCGGGCTGTTGCGCCGAGAAACCATGTGCACGTGTGCCCCGGCAGGAGGCCAAGCGTTAAGCAGGTGGCCGCTCGGGCCAGTTGTGTGGTCGCAGTGTGGTAGGTTTTTATGGTCGTCTGCACTGCTTGTGAGTGCGTGCGTGATGCGCATGAGTGGGTCCTTGTGCTCTCGCAACTGCAACTGCTACGAAACCGCTCTGGTATATCAGAAGCTTGCCTTGTTCATCAAGAACTCTTTGTGTAAGCCCGTTACCTTGCTAGGTTACCGTTTTACAGCTTCGTCTTCGTTACCAACACAAACACACAAGAAGTTGGCTTGCTAGTTGGCAGCAGTGATCATTTTGAACCCGGCTGGTGCTGAACAGATTTGTGAAAGGTAGGGTAAATGGTAAATTTTGAAAGGGTTGATACACGTGTACACAAAAACACATGCACACAATACTATACTACTTCAAACTACGTGTGTGTACAGAATGTACAGTATGAAGCGTTCGTGTGCATACGCTGCCTGGCATATGCCATCGCCACAATCATGCTAGCATGCATGGCGTGCGCTCTTCCACGCCCACAAGTGCAAGTAAATTAAACTACAGTATAAACCAAACAATGTGTACAAATATCCGTGCGGGCCGCATCACCGCGCGGCGGAGCACCTGTCCGTGACGCCAGTGTTGTCACTCCCCCGCCGCGGCGCCAGCGCCTCAAACTCGTCAAAGAAGAGCAGGCACGGCGCCGCCGCGGACGCGCGTGCAAAAAGGCCGCGAACCGCCTGCTCGCTGGCGCCAATGTACTTGTCCAGCACCTGTGGGGGGGGGGGGGAGGGCAAGGCGGCACACAGCGGGGTGAGCGTGTGAGCAGCCGTGCAAGCTCAGGAGAGAAGGGGGGGGCTACGTCACGATGGGGGTCCGAATGCGGCAGAGTGGCGGCACCGCAACCTTGCTCCCAGCACCCAGGTCGGGCACAGGGCCTGACAGAGTCTGACACAGCCTGCTGCATTGAGTCCAGTTTACAGCGTGAAAGCGGGTGTGCTGCAGTCACCCTGCCCCTTCAGTAGGCATCCGGTTCAGTCACTGACAGAATCAACTGATGCAGGTATGGATACCTACATAAATTCACTATATCTGCCACCATTTCTGTATCCCCACGGCAGAGGTGGTCGGTACACGGAGGCGTGGGTGTGAAGGGCAGCACGGCAGGATGGTCCCTTGGGGCACCGGGCGGTGCGTGCGGGCAGGAACATGCTCAGGCCAGAGCGCCACCCAGCTCAATGAGTGTGGCATGATGGTGTGTCACAAGTGCTGGGTCATGATTGATGAATGCGCTTGTGGTGTGAGTGTGTGCACAGTAGCATGAGTGGCCGAGTGAAGCGAGGTGAATCCGCGAGGTGGTTCGTGGTTCAAATCATTTTTCGGGCATGGCGATGAACACGTGAACTCAAGGCAGGCGCCTCGGCACCCACTCTCAGCCCGCTCATGGTCAGCGGTTGCTGAGCGCGCACTAGCCAGTAACGTGTTTCGGTGCAGCCAGCGGCGGAAGAAGTGGCGCACCCGTCTGGCCCCTCGACACCCAACAACTTGAACCCGCGCGCCCGGCGGCTGTGGTCCCCGCCAGTCAGCATCCTAGCCATGCTTGGACTCCAAGTGATCAGTTCCAAGTGCCGCATCCGTTCACCTCCAACCCCATAACATACAGGAAGTTGAGACCGCGCTTGGCCCGCCGGGGCGCCCCGCGAGCAGCAACTTCCCGCAGCCAGGTGAGGCCCACTTCAACTCTAGCTATACACAACTTCAACTGCCGCACCCACCTCCGGCACATGCACACAATAGCAAGCTGAGGCCGCTTCTTGCACCCGGGCGGGCCCCACTTGAAATCCAGCTACTCAACTTCAAGCACCGCACACGCACCCACCTGTGGCCCCTTCACAGACAGGAAGTTCAAGCCACACTCGCCCGCCACGGCCCCCGCGAGCAGCGACTTCCCGCAGCCGGGCGGCCCGTACAGCAGAGCACCGTGGGCAACGTCAACACTACCTGCTTCAACTCCAGCTACTCAACTTCAAGCACCGCACACCCACCCACCTCTGGCCTCTTCACAGACAGAAAGTTCAGGCCGCACTCGCCCGCCACGGCCCCCGCGAGCAGTGCGCTCCCGCAGCCGGGCCGCCCGTACAGCGGCGCGCCCGTGGGCAACTTCAACACTACCTACTTCAAACTCCAGCTGCACAACCACCACTAGCATGCGCTCACCTCTGGCCCCTCCACAGACAGAAAGTTCAGGCCGCACTCGCCCGACGGCCCCCGCAAGCAGCGTTTTCCCGCAGCCGGGCGGCCTGCACAGCAGCGCGCCCGTGGGCAACTTCAACACTACCTGCTTCAGCTCCAGCTACTCAACTTCAAGCAGCGCGCACCCACCCACCTCTGGCCCGTTCACAGACAGAAAGTTTAGGCCGCACTCGCCCGCCGCGGCCCCCGCGAGCAGCGTCTTCCCGCAGCCGGGTGGCCCGTATAGCAGTGCGCCCGTGGGCAGCCGGCAGGGCGCATGCTCCACCAGGCGCGCATACCGTGTGGGCAGCTCCAGTAGGTCCCGTAGGGCCGCACGCACGCCCGCGAGGCCCCCTACGGAGCCCCAGCCGGGCCCGCCGGGGGCCGACAGGCGCGCCGCCGCCAGGGCCTCGGGCGTGAAGTTGGCGAGGGCCGCCGTGACGTCGGCCTGGAGGACGTGGAGGGGGGCAGGTGGCGCCTGGGAGGGGGGCAAGGACACAATATAAAAGTACTCTGAGGCGTTATCTAGTGGTTGAAGCGTGGAGTTAAAGGCGTTGGTGTTGGTCCTGTTGTTGAACCGGCAAGAGGTCATTGTGTTTGCTGTACATAGGTGTGCGCGTTTTGCAGGGGACATTGCACGTGTGGGGGGGGGGACGAGATGGTGTGTATGGGCACTGGCAGTGCCGGTGGCAATGTGCTGGGACAGCACGGCTTGCCTTGCTGGAAGTTGCTGGAAGTCGCTGGTGAAGCGGCGTGAGGTGCTGACATGGTACAGGGGCCCTGGAAACTATTGCGCGCACAGATTCAACTTGGCTTGGCGGGCGAGTGGCATCAAAGCAGGCAGCATGGTAAGCCCACCATGCCCTGTGGCGGCGCCAACCAGGGCGCGCACTCACCGCCGCCTCGCCGCAGCCGACGCTGCGCAGCCGCCGCAGCGCCGCCGCATGCCGTGCGCGCCGCGCAATGCGCACAAGGTCGCTCGGCCGGCACCCCTCCGTCGTCGCCGCCGCCGCCTCCCAGTCCACACTGCCCCCGCCTCCGCCACCATCACCGTCACCACCAAGGCCTGTGCCGCCATCTCTGCCACCAGTGGCGGCACCGCCTTCGGCCACTCCACCTGCGGATTGGTAAACACTGGGTCCGCCACCGGCGGCAGTGCCACCCATTGTTGCACAGTAGTCATCGTCAGGCGAGGCGGCGGGCGAGCATAGGCGCCGCAGCATGTCCGCGCGCTGCTTGGGGCGCGGCGGCAGCAGCTCCACCGCGTGGTCGAACACACCACAGCGCCACAGGCACGCCTGAATCGCCGACGCGCCACCTGCGCCTGCCGACGCCGCCACCGCCACTCGCTCGCCGCGGTCTGCCACCAGCCTGCAGCAGTGGCGGGTGGCAGTGCGCCACCGGGGTGCGTCAGCTAGTGCATGCTGCGTTGCATGGTGAAACTCTGCCGCATCGCCGGAGGGGGAGGGGGGGGGGGGGACGGCCCGGCAGGCAGCGGCTGGTGGGGGTGGCCAAAGAGGGGCAGAGGTGAGCAGCTGCGCTCGGCGGCCGCCGCAGCAAGAGGGGTGCCAACAGGGAACATGACACATCCGCTCACACAGCCCCCTTCTCACCGCGTAACCACAACCGAATGCCGGCGCCGGCCGCCACTTCCTGCTTTGTGGCCGGACACAGCACATTAAATTCTAGTGGAGTACGCAACAGTGCCTGAGCACAGAAAACACAGTAAGCAAATAACATTTGTGTTGTAAGCAGGCATGACGGACATAAGGGGCGAGTACTCGGTGGGTCTGCCAAGGCCCACGTTGTGGCGGGCCGGCACCGCACACCCATGCGGCCAGCAATGGGCACGGCAGGCGCAGGCCCACCGGCTGAGCGCTGTGCCCCTGTGCCCCTGTGCCGAAGGACCCGGGCGGCGCGCTGAAATCACTCACCGCGCGAGGCAGTCGGCGATGCGCGCGGACTGCGCGTTGGCGGGCCCCTGGTCGTCGCTCTCCGCGGGGCACAGCGCGTCCAGGTCGTCCAGAACGATCAGGGCGGGGGCGTGCACGCGCGCTACCGCAAAGAGGGCACTACCGCGGCATGAAAGTGCGGGGTGGGTGCGGACGGGGGAGGGCGTCAGGGGTCCGGCAGTGAGCACATTATAGAGTGCGAGGTTGTGTGGCGCAGCATGTGTGTGCAGCAAGGGAAGGGGGCGAGGGCAAGTCTGGCCCGCGGGCCGCCGCCGTGCCAGTTGCTGCTGCTTATGGCAGCAAGTGCCGTCGCCGCCGCTACCACCAACGCCACGGCCATCACCATCACCGCCGCTGCCACCTGCGGCCATCGTCACAGCCGTCACCGCGGCCGCCATGCGCCACCGCCACAGAGCCGCCACCCTAGCTGCTGCTGCCACTGTCACCCATGTGCGGCACACGCGCTGTGTGTGATCGGTGCTGCGCGCACTGGAGGTAACACTGTGGAGTGGCAGGAGGTACACGCGTGTATGGACGGCGGCTGGGGCCGCGCGCACTGGGTGGCACTATGATGCCACCCCAGGGGCACAGCATGACAAGCTCGCCTGCAGAGTGACGGCAGAGCACGGACGCTTGCGCCGGGCAGGGCGACCGCTGCCGCATCCACGGGCCGCGCAACGCCGAGTACTTTTGTTCAGCCGCAGCGATTGTGCAGCACCAGCTATGCGACTGGGAGCACACACAACCCAGCTAATAAAGACGCAGCGGCCGACACCACTGAAACCAGCAGTCGTACACAGGCACCAAGCCGCCGCGACCGCACCACCAGGTGGCCAAGCAGTGCGCCCACCCACCCCGCCTGTGCCTGCGCCCTGCGCAAGTGACTTCAATCCTGCTCGTGGCACGCTCGGCACACGCGAGTTCAACCCCAATGCGAACACGGGCGAGTACTCCCCATGACATACTTCTGAGTAGCTGGTACCTGAGCAGACGCAGCACGGCCGCCATCTTCCGGCCGACGGCCGCCCTGCAGTCGAGGCGCAGCGTGCGTGCCAGTGCGGCGGGGCTCGTCCGAAGCTCGCGCGCCACCGCCCCCAGCAGTGCGCTCTTCCCCGTGCCGGCCCCGCCATGCACCAGCAGGCACCCCGGCAGGGGCGCCCCCAGGGCTTGGCGTGCACGCACGGCGACGTTTGCAACTGCCGGCACCAGGCACTCCAAGGCTGCAGGCGGCGGCGGTGATGGAGGTGGGGGGGGAGGGCGGGGGGCAGGTGTGAAGCAGGGTGGAGGGGGGGGGGCGGATAAGCAGTTGGTACTGCAACAAGCGCGTGTGCAGGTGGCTGTTGCTCAGCGTTTGAGTGCCGGTTGTGCAGTGCCAGAAGGGAAGGGGGCGGCATGGCACGGCAGAATCTGGGCAGCGAAGCTGCACCGCCGACCTCGCTACACGAGCCCACTGCTCAGCGAGCGCACCCACGCACCGGACGACACCGCTGCGTCCACACCGCCCAGCTGCGACAGCAGCGGCCCCGCGCGAAACCGCTCCCACAGCGCGCCGCAGTACGCGGCGCTCTCCGGCCACGCCGCATCCGTTCCCAGCCGCGCCAGTGCATCTGCGGCACACGCAGCGTCCATGTGCGGCGGCGCCGCCGGAGGCTGCCCCGCCGCCGCCGCCGCCGCCGCGCCGCTGCCGCTGCCGCCCCTGACCAAGTCGTGAGGCGGCAGATAGGCCGTGAAGTCGACGGGTACGCTCCCAGCGGACGCCGCGGCGCCGTTGGTTGGCTCGGCGGCACCGGCGGGCGCTGCCGGCAGCACCAGGGTCACAATGTCTCCGTCGCACAGGGTGGCGGCCGCGGCGGGCGGCGCGCTGCCACTGTCGCCGCAAGCGTCCGCGCCGCCTGGCCGTTGCGCGTCGCTGCTCGCGCCG
>JAULBY010035248.1:0-14664 GCA_032358315.1 Ophiocytium majus | reverse complement strand
AAGGGTACTCACCGGCGCGTGTAGGGTGTGGGCCACTGGTTCTGACCAAGTGGATAGATCACCACACAGGCTTCGGCATGGCTTTCTGCCCCAGCCACAGGAGTACCTGGGCTCAGTCACCTTTTTGGTTTCTTTCACAAGTGTAGTAGTAGTTTACTTCTGAAGGTATAGTCACGTAGTTGCGGTGTCTGGGTCGGCGCATTCCGCGCAGAGATGCAGGCCGGCACGGGTGCCCCAGTCTGTACAGGGCGCCAGCAGGGGCTCCCATCTGCGATTGTGGAAGTCAGGGCGTGTGGCGTGGGCTAAAAAGGACGTGCTTGTGTGCCGGAGGTAATACTAATAGTACTGTATAGTGACGGGCCACGGCATATAACGTATTTTATACGTTACACAAAATACGGCGTATTTCTACGCCGAAAAACGTGATAAACAGCGTATTTGCCGTATAAATACGTTCATCTGTGTATACGTTATACCGTGTATTTACATACTTCGAAGTAGGTTGTACGGCGTATAATGCGAATATTATACGCTGTGACCCATCACTACTACTGTAGTGCGGTAATACTTCGACGTAGTTGTGCATCATACGACAGTGACGTGCGCGGATGCGCGGGTGCCGCGGTCTGCAGAGGGCGCCAGCAGTGGCTGCCACCCGTGGCCGGGTTTGTCGGGGAACGTTGGGGCAGTGCACCTTTATCTAGCTAGTATCTGGGCTTAGCAGCCTTTTTAGGCTTCTTTCACTTGAGAAGTAGGTACTGTACTTCAACTCTTCTGTGGTACTTCGAAATAGTAGGCTTCTTAACCTAGCTGACACGGCGCATTGTGCCATCAATCACTGGCTACATGCTGTGGCGAGTGGAGTGGTGCGCTCGCCTGTGCTTGCCAAGGCGGCCGAAAGAGTGTACATGCCCAAAGCACGTGTCGCAGAAGGGGTCGCCGCATGGGAAGCACCGCTTGGAGGCCACCTGTAATGCCAGAACCACCAGGGGTGACACAGGAGCAGCAGCAGTTGCAGGCGGCAGCGGCATCGTTAGCAGCAGCAGAAGTGGTAGTGGCGGCAGTGGCAGTCAGAACAGCGGCGGGCGGGCCTAGGTGCCCTCACGAACGTTCGGCGACTGTCAGTGCGGGCAGCAAGCACTGTACCCATTTGCATGCAGTTGGTGTGCAGCCAGGGCATGGAAATCACCCTGGCACGCATATGGCAGTTGCTGGCCCAATTGTGTGCTGCCACTACGATGGGGAGCAAGCACGTTCGTTGGACATGGTAGTGCGATGCACCAACGGCGGCGCCTGTGGTGCGGTGACTACAAGCCAGTCTGCGGCCAGTGAACGTGCCACATAATTATGGTACACAGGTGTCATGTGCATGTGTGAATACTTTTGCTTTGTAGTAGAAGAAACTCCGCTTTGGGCGCGGAAAGCCCTGTGCACATGGGGTGCAGTTGATGAAGTCGAAAAATACTCATACCGTAGCGGTCTACAAGGTACTACCAGTGCCGCATGGCACCAAACCGCCCAGCCCCCGGCTAGCACCGTGTGGGTACTACCTGCTTCAGCAGTATACTGGACGTCAAGTCGCTGTCGTTGCTGTGTGACAGCTCGGGGTGCGCGGTGCCCTTGCCTGGAAGCCGCATTCCTTGCAGAGGTCAAGCTCCTGCCGCTGGTGTCCCGCTCCCTTTTTGCCTGCCATGCGCGCATGACGCAAATGCACATGTACAATTGTACATAGGTATAAGTATGTGCATACAGCATACTTTATTCGAGTACGTCGCATGTATGTGAACGAATCACGCAGACCGTGTGCACGTACATCAGTGTACTTGCAAATAAATACACATACATAGATCACCACACAGGCTTCGGCCTGGCTTTCTGCCCCAGCCACGGGAGTACCTGGGCTCAGTCACCTCTTTGGTTTCTTTCACATATTGAAAATCATTTTGTCTGAAGTAAAATACTGTACATTTCGGTGCACCGACGACGACAACTAATTTTCTTAGCGCTTCGCACGTGCTCCGCCTCCTAGGAATGCCATCATGACGCAAGTCCGACGTGACTCACCTCACCCAGAAACTGGGCAAGAAAATGGTGTGAGAATCCACAACAAACTTTTGGTTGAACCTTAGGCTACTGTCAGACTATCAAGTGGGATATACTACCCCGCAGTGTTTTGGCCTGGCATCTTGCCCTAGGCCAGCAGGGCTTATTAAGTGGTATCAGCAGCAAGTTTTTACTTCAGAGTACTGCAGTGATATACTACTGTAGTATGGTATGCTTTGAAGTACCGGTACTATAGTATGATACTTCAGAAGTGTGTTATCATACTTTTCAAGTATAATAATTTTATGCTTCAGAAGTATTTCGAAGTAGTTGTAATAATTTCATTTACTTGCATTAGTAATAGCAGTACTTCTACTTATTACTAGACTATAAGACTTGAAACATGTAGCTCTTGGTTCATTTGTCGAAGAGTATGCAGATACTACTTAGTAACTAATAGTATTATGATGAAGTACTTGACATTCATAATTCTTGAAGTATACTTCAGTAAATCGTACACCTAGGTAGAGCTTTCAACAAACAGTATACTTCGAAGTATATACATGTACATGCGCATGTACTCATGCTTCTGATGACACTCATGCTTGTGAGCCACTCATGCTTGTGATGACTCATCGTCGGACACTCATGCTTATGATGACGCTGCCCGTCCGACGGAGTCAGTGCATGAGTCAGCGAGTACGACTCGGATGCACATGTCATGCAGTTTGAGAGTCATCGACAAGTTGGTACTGCATGTTCAGGAGAGCATCTAATGGCACGGTGCTGTTGCCATGTCACAAAACGGATTGAGGCACTGCAGCACACTGCCGGGTTGCCTTGCTAGCTGCAGTTGCAACTTGTCAATGAGCAGTTGCATGAGCAGTTGCTGCATTGCAGCAGACTGAGTGGCACTCAGTCATGCTGGCAGGCTGCCAACTGGCAGTGCCGCGCCGTATACATCATATTGTATACTGCTGCAAGCGCACCGCCATTGTTCAACATGTCATGATACTGTACTGCTACTACTGCTACAGTAGTACAGTAACTGTTACTGCCAGGTGCAGTGCAGTGTGGCGGCCGGCGTCATGCAGAAGACATGATGCCTTGAACGACAAAAAACTTCTTGAAGGAAGAAAATATTGAAATTGGCAGCATCCAATTCCAATTTTGAAGTTGGCAATTGCTGTTGCCATGCAGTCATCGCCGTGATGGCAGTGGATGCTGCAAACCGAACTTCAAACTGGGAGCTAGAACTACTAGTAATTATCAATGTAGCGAAGTACTTCGAAGCAGTACGTAGTAGTAGGCAGCTGCCAGTGGAAAGGATTGCAGGAATCTCAAGCTGGGCGGGCGTCATAATATTCAAAAAGTTCAAGTTACCGCTGGTGGGTGGCACCCGGGGCCTGTGCGCATGATGATTATTGCAGAGTGACTGTCCGCACCTACTGGCAGCCCGAGGTTGCGCAGGCAGGATTAAATTTTGATATTATTAAGTTATCCCGTGTTTCAAATCTCAACCCGCAGGCTGTTACTAACACTAGCCATGAATAGACTAGGCTTCTGAAGGGCAAAGCCACTGGCAACCAAGCTGGACGCGCCACAGCGGGAGGCGATAGGCAGCAGCTGCACTAGGCATCACTGCAGCATGGTGGCAGACTCAAAGCTGCAGTGCACACGCACTGCCAGCGTCGGCTTCAAGTACTGCAACTGAGGCGTAACTCGTGAGATCAGCCTCGTGCTGCGGGCCGGCGACTGTCTACAAGCATATCTACAGCAAGTCCCCAGCTGGTCTACAACATGCACTGCTCCATCCTGCCGGTGCCTGCATGTGCGAGCGCAGCATGATGCCTGCGCGCCTTTCCGAACGCGGTCTGCTTCCGAACGCGGTCAGCGAGCAGTCCGCGTTCAACTTGAACCTCGTCTCGCACTCGGCCTCCAGTCTGAGAGAGACTCTGAGCTGCACATACTGCAGCTTCTGTTTCAAAAGTAAGTAAGTAGACGCACAGTGGCACCTCGCGACCCTTGACGCAGGCCATGTGTCGACTCTGGTCTACAACAGGCACTGCGCCATGTTGCCACCGGCTTCCTCTGCCAACACAGCATGCCTGCGCGTCCTTCCGAACGCGGTCAGCGAGCTGTCCGCGTTGAACCGCGACTCGCACTGGCTCTCGAGAGAGCCCCTTGGCACCAGCGCGTGCACGTAGGGGTGCGCGGCCACTGCTGCAAGGGCGGCACGCACTGGCGTCCGTGACACCACGCGCGCACGCTCCAGGTTCCACTCCGCCACTGCGAAGACCCGCAGACGCTCGTAGCTGCGTAGGCATAATAATATGCAGGGCCGGCAGGCGCAGGTGGGGGGGGAAAGGGGTCAGGTGCTGAGGACACTCAGTCTGGCGGGCTGGCGACTTACTAGTACCCCGTGACCGCGTCGACAACTTGGTTTGAAAGCTCAAGGTAATACCGTACTACTATTATTAGTGTGTCAGCAAGCTGCAGGCTGTGATACGTCGGAACCAGCTGGTCAGTCGGTGTCAATACTCCGTACTATGTAGTGATACTTCCGAGTCGAAGTATGCTGTGTACTTCATACATGTATTTCAAGTATATGCATGGCATGACTTACACTACGTTACGGTAGTATTTTGAACTATTAACTTCAGCTCCTGTACCATGTACCTGCTGTGACCCCCCTTACAGCAAGCACGTCAACAGTGACAATTCAAAGCAGAAGGGGCAGTGCCGCGGAAATGCGCTGCAGCAAAACAGCACGGCGGTTGCACCGCTCGGCAGACATAATGTGTTTATAACTTACTGAACCTGATTTCCTTGTCCCCTTTTCCCTCAGGTATCAACTGCCCGTTCTAACTGTGCGCTCCCTGGGGCCCCTATACTATACACATGGGTAGGTCTAGCGCTCACAGGGCGTCCGAAGAGTCCGACTCACTGACAATCTTTACCAGCGAATCTCAGCAGCGGCGGGGTGCTAAACAGCCTGTCAGTGAGCACTAGACACTAATTATAGTTTAGACCATACGGGTGACATACTTCGAATTACGTACCAATATACTGTTAGTTCGATTTTTTTCTGAGTACATTGTCAAGTTCAAGTTTAAATTTGTGTTACATCATGCTTATCAGTCTGCAACTTTCATATGCAGACTTGCAACTTGGGTAGTCGCGACATGAACACCCCACTGGCATCATGCCAGTGGGTACCTTACATGCACGAAGTAATACTGCTAGCGGCTAAACAACTCTTGTCTGGGAGCATGCCTGTCGAGCCTGTCAGGCTCAGGGATGTACCCGACACAAATTGCATGTCATGGTTGTGCGGTAGCACAGGTCAGCACAACCTGCTGCAGTCGTGGGAGTGTTAATGTGTTATACTATCTAGTACCGAAGTTAACTTCGAAATGCTTCTCAGTAACAGCTAAGGACCAGTGATGCCAACGCGGCGACTCGGAGGGAAGTTCAACCCCAACCAGGACAGTCACTACTGATGCCAGTTTCGGTGCCATGCTAGCAGCTGACAGGCGGTTGCCGAACCTGCTGTAGCTTCAATGAGTTTGTATGCGGTGCATCATGGGTGACTCAATGAAGCAACAGAAAAAAAATATTTAATGGTAAGTGTACTATGGTAACTTAATACTACTAGCAATAGTACTAGTAGCAATAGAATTACTACTACTACTAGACTAAGTAGTGGGTAGTTACTGTACCATTAAATTGTTAAAGTATACTATTATTAGCGACACACAAACGGTTACTATTATTGTAATAATTGTTACCAGCATGGGCCAAGAGTTACGGTAATTAACCGTACTGTTGGCGCACAGTCGCTCACCTCTCTGTGAGGAGTGCGATGACCAGGTTGAGTAGGCCGATGGAGAAGACAAGGCCAACGAGCACCCACAGCACAGCAAGTACAGGCTGGCTTGTGGACAAGTCAATGTCATCCGGGCTTGCACCAGCAACCTGGACAGCGGCACACGTGCACACCGGTAGCATGTGGGTCCACGTGCGAGAGTAAGAGCACTGTGACACCTGATACCATCAACGATTGTACTTACTGAAGTACCTCGTATCATAGTCGTATGATAGTGCAGCCGGTGCAAGAATGCTGCTACAGCCAACCGTGACGCACGCATTGTGGCGCACCGGCAGCAGCAGCGAGACGGTTAAGTCTACAAGTAGTTGTACAAGTGCGTAGCCTAGTAGGCACCAAGCACTCCCATATAAGCCATACGAACATGTGACTGTTGTCACAGTCACTGTGGCTGTCCAATCTCAGACTGTCACTCGCACACGTGCGGGTGACTCGCACACGTGCGGGTGACCAGAGGAAAGTGCCACAGTGGAACTGGTACGCGAAGCTGCCTGGCAGTGTGGACGCGGCAACATTGTCGTCGGTTGAACGCTGAGGCACAAAGCGCTTGGCAAGCATGTTCCACAATGCCATGCACTACTACTACCGTAGTGTTGAATGCAGGTGTGTCTCAGCAGTGTGTCAATAAGCTGTACAAGCAGTCCGCCTAGCTAATAATTATAAAGAGAGGCTCACCATAGATGTGAAGACGGTGCGCAGGGCAGCTGCCAGCTGGCCGAGTATTGTGTACTCGTTGTAGCAGTCGAGAAATTTCTGCGGGCAAAAAGTCACAATGACTGTGACGGGTTCCGAGCTGCTGGCGGAGGGGAGACCACTTGGAAACTCGCATTCAGTGTCAGTAGCTCCTTCGATGCATCCGTCCTGGTATGCGTCCGACGCCATGATGAACAGAGCGTTTGCGAAGCCCGCAAGGCACACCAGGACAATCATCAAGAACACCCTGGGCAGCCGAGAGGGGGGGAAAGGCCGGGGGGGGCGGGGGGGGGGGGGGTGCTCAGGTTAACAAAGGTTCCTGCGCGCTAGATTATGGAGTCCTTGCCAGCCTTGTCAAATTGAATGAGAGTGTACGGTGAAGTGCATGTGTGTGCGCAGGATCATATGTACATGATGCCAACGCATTCAGGCTCTGACTCATTCATCAGACGTGCTACTACTGGTAGTACATCACAAGCGGCGGCCACTTCAACAATGCAAGTACATGGAGTACACTCAACCACAGGTGCTGCTTGTGTCATGAGGGGTGGCGGCAACGTTACCTCTAACTTAGGGGGCAGCAGATCGTGCACTGCCACGGTGCTGATCATCAGTGGCGGCAACCGTTGGCATCGGCATCGGCAAGCAGCCGCGCACTGCGGTCCATAGTTTCAGACACAACTTTATGTCACCGGCTACAGGGTACCGGTACTTCAGAAGTATTTCTAAACAACTCATTTCACAGCCGGCGTGCTTGCAATCCCAACCCACGCGATGATACATCAACTGCCAAGCTGTCAAAACGTCAGAAAATTGAAATTGCCAAGTGCTCGACGGGTGTTAATTAATGTCAGGCATACATTTGCTGATTCAAAACCAGACCGGCACAACCATCAAAGTAATAATGTGCGCAGAGTGGCGGAAGGCAGTTGCAGGGCTCACCTGAGCTCACCAAGGACGCTCGTGACCATGCGCACCATGGGGCCAGCGCGTCTGTGCACACGCACAAAGTCCAGCACCTTCACCCACAGCAGCAGAGCCGTGAGGCTCCGGCACGCAGTGGTGACATCGTAGAACCACCCAGGTGGCAGCTCAGTCCGGAATGCAAACAAAGGCGTAAACTGCAACGCCGTGCACACCACGAAGGCAGAGTTTGCCAACATGGCACACATGGCCCATGGATCCCGGCCCGGAAAAACCCTTAGAGCATCGATCAGGCCCCGCTGCTGCCAGACTGCGTAGCGAAAGCCCCTCGCCTCCGGCGAAAACCACAGCAGCCAGGGGACGAAGAAGGGTTGGACGAGCAAGCCCGCAAAACCAGCCCAGTAGGTCGCCGGATCAATCGTTGCAGGAACATAGATTGCCTGGGACATGATGAAGGTGGCAATCATGTAGAAGTGCCAGGAGCCGGCCACGGTCAGCGAGCTCCGCGTCCGACCCTCGGTCCACAGCATGCGCACCAGCGCCTGCAGCACCGTGGAGCCGAACAGCGCCCGGTCGTCGAGCTTGTCGGCGATGCGCACACATGCAGTCACGATCTCCCCCGCCCGCGCTGCTCGCACAGGGAGTACGTAGGCACCTGTCTCGCGCTGCGCGACGATGCTGTGCCCCGCCACCAGCGTGAACACCGCAGCCACCAGCCTCACGAGCAGCATTGGGAGGAAGAACAGCGCCTTGAAAAACACACGCACAAGCGTGCGAATCGGCCGGTAGACCGCGCAGCACCAGCTGCGCCTGTGCCCCGCACTGCGCTGTGCCTCGCTGTGTGCGCGGCGGAGCCGGTGACACTGTGCTGAGCTCGTGACGCTGCTCCAAAGGGATGTAACAGTTGGCGCCGTTTTGGAGCCGCGAGGTAGCGCGCCGGTTGTTTGGGTGCGCCAGGCTTCGGGGCCGTCAGCGAGCGTCGTCCACATGGAGTCTGCCGCCATGGACTTCAGACAGTCCTTGTGCAGCCCTGGTGGGGTGCGTGCGGGCACAAGGCTGACATTCTGCGCACCGAAAGGAGGGAGGACGGCCCGGCGTAAGTAGCGCTTCAAGCAGAGCACGTCTACGTACCCCAATCACAGGCTGGCAGACACACTTGTTATACTGTGCCAACGGCTGAGAGGACAACAGTTACCTCAGAGGCATAACTAAATTATATATAATATATATTAAATACTACTTTAAATCAATATGTCGAAGTAATAAATAGGGATACGTCGAGCCGCAACCTTGAAATTGCTGCAACGTGGCCGCCGCCGCGGCGGCTCAAGTTCTTGAGAATTGGTGGCACTGCGCTTGCAGCAGGCTTGTTTTTTTGGGGGGGAGGAACGGCCAGCGGTTGGCAATTGATCTGGGTGCGGGGTAGCCTTGCCAAGTGCACGCGCATCCGGTGGCGCAACTCAAGCTCTATGTCTGCCTGACATGCCTCACAACAGAATGATGCAGGGTAAAACGGCGATGCAGCCAAGGTACACCCCAAATGGCGGCCGTCAATATGTCGTGGCCCAGGAGGCAACATTGACAATATCATAGTACTACTACTTTAGTGGAATACCAGTTGTTGACTTAGTGCTTACCTGGTACTCAGCCTTGTTTTCTTGGTCAGTACTACAGTTACTGTGACCTGCACATGCTAGTAGTACTTTCAAGAAGCATCATCAACTTGGCACATACCAGCACCAGTTACTAATAGTAGAGCTATAGGCTTGCCCCAACCTCAGGCTGTGACTGCACCGTTTTTTTTGTGCGCACCTTGATGAATGCAGCCGCCGCCTCGGGGAACTCCCTCAGTAGCGCCGCAGGCAGGATGTCGCCGATGTCCAGGTCTGCCAGTGGGTGCCGGCAGTGCCTGAAGCTGTGTGCAGTCGGCACGTGCATCCATGCCCGTTCCAGTGCCGCCAGGATCAAGTCCACAGCAGCAGGCCAGCGCTGAAGGGCGGCGTAGTGCAGCGGCAGCACCTCGTTGCCGGTTGCTTCAGCACCGGGCACCACCTTGCCACCTGCCCCAGGCTTGCGCACCCTGGTGATGCATAGCTGGACGCGCCAGCAGTTGCGCCCATCGTCGTGCAGGGCCAGCAGCGCGCGCACAACTGTGTGCAGCTTGTGGCCTATGGCCCACAGGAGTGCCGTGTCGGCCGGGACGTGCACCTGCCGCGCCTTGAAGGGGTTGGCGCCAGTGGGCAGCTTGGCCCTCAAGTTGCCGACTGCGTGCAGGGGCCAGTTGCGATTCACGTCCTCTGCAGCACACGCACCCTCCAGGTGCGCAATGGCCCAGAGTGTGGGGTCCAGGAGCAGGGTGGGTTGCACAGCCATGGCGACCAGGCACAGTGCTCCCAGCACATCGTCATTGCCGCCGTCAACAAGCCCTGGAAGGTGGGAGAGGCTCAGGGCAGTTTGGCGACATGTTCAACAACTGAAGAATGATCAAGGCAATGGTCAGGCACCACAACGCTGCCAACAGCATGCTGCTGCGACACTGCGTTGCCATGGTTTGTCATGGGCAAACGAACCGGTGCAGGGAAATCAAGGGTTTCGTACCGCACCAAAGCGCTGCCAATGGCATGTTGCTGCGACACTGCATTGCCATGGTGGGTCATGGGCAAACACACCGGTGTTATGCTTGGGCAAAAAAACACTGTGCCACTTGGCTGGCATTCCGGCATTGCCCCCCAACTGTTATGCTTGAGCAAAAGAGCACTGTGCCACTTGGCTGTCGACATCGGTTAATGCTCCCGAACAGCGGTTATGTGAGCCCAACCACCAAACCGGGCAACTTGTTGAACCCCATGCGTACTGCACCAGTATGCAAAAGCTCAGCTGTCAATCAGAGGGCAGCAGCCCTGCTTGTCAGTGGAAGTCACATGTGCTGTTACCGCACTCAGCATTGCAATCATTGTCCGACTCGGCCTGGGGGTTACCACATGGCATTGCCCATTGTACAGGAGCATCATGACAGGATTGGCGGACTTGCTCATCGCGCACCTCTGTCGAACTTGTGAACCCAGATGCGTAACAGCCGCTGCAACAGCACCGCATCACTCAGCGCACGACGCTCTGGGACCACTGGAGGCCACTGCCACGTCGAAGTTGAAGTTGAAGGGCTGGGGCGTGTGCTATGGGTCGGGGTGGCGAAAGGTGCAGCAATGGGCTCGGGCTCGGATTCCGGCTCCGACACTTCTACTGCCAGCTCGTGTGCTAGCAGCACACACACCACGTCCATTGATGTGTTTGTGTGTGTGCTGGCGCCGTCGATAAGGATGTCCACAGCCACGCGCAGCGGCGACAGGCACAGGCCCGCCTGTGTGCTGGCCAGGCCGGGGCGCGCGTACTGCAGTAGCAGCCTGAAAGAAGGAAAGCAGTGGTCCCGCATGAGTGGCAGGGAGGTCCGTCAGCGGCAAGCATGTTCGCAGCTGCTGCTGCTGCTGCAGTAGGCGCAGCTCTCACTGACAGACATGCACTTCAAATATGAAAGGACGGAATGGCATACTGCAGTAGCAGCCTGCAAGCAGCCACAAATTGAGTGGCAGGGAGGTGCGTCAGCGGCGAGCATTCTCGCAGCAGCAACCGGTACAGTAGGGGAGGCTCTCATTGATAGACATGCACTTCAAATGTGATACGTGCAGAACCAGGTGGTGAAACGACGGAATGTCATTATGGCAGAGGTCAGCTGTCAGTGAGTGGCTGAGCGGCTGAGCTGCTTCTTGGCGAGCGAGCGGGGCTGTCACAGCGAAGTCACACGCCTACTTAAGAAGATGTAATAATGCTTAAAGAGTGTTTGACACTGTTGGCAATGACACATTATGTTGTGTCATTCCTAGGCCACTCAGTGACATGCGCCCCTCCCGCCCAGTGTCACACCTGTTACACCCAGGTCCTGTGTGACACTCGTTGGTCAAAGACTCTGCACTTACCGCAGTAACTTGGAGGGGGTAGGCATAGGCTTCTGCGAAGACAGCGATGCGCTTTTGCTGGTGTGATGCGCATCACCACTGCGTGTGTTGCCGCTGCGACTGCCATGGTGCACTGCTGCTGCAGATGCCGCGCGTCCATCATAATGATTGCCTAGTAGCTAGTAATTTAGAAGTAACTTAGTAAAAGTTTGAACGAACTGGAGCATGATGCCATAGGCCGCGGCCCTGACACACGCAGCCTGAGGTCCCAGGTCGTCACACCCTACAGTACAAACTGTTCCGCTCACCGACACATGTCCACGTCCTGCCTGTCGACAGCCGTGTGCAGCAGCTGCTCGCCCGAGCTGTCATCCAGCACCGCATCGGCGCCAAGCCGCCTGCCTGGCTCTCCCAGAACCTCCCTAGCTCCCTGCAGGTCGCCATCGTCCACGTACTCCTGCGCTGCAGCCCGCAGCTCAGCCGCGTGCATGGGGTGGGCAGCAGCGGCCTCCGGCAGGCGTCGTGCTGCGACTCGTGCAGGTCTCAGTACAGGGCCCTCGACCGCCACCGGAATCGAAGTCGGCATCATGGCGGCGGCTATCGCAGCAACAGCGGCTTCGGCTGCGGAGGCAGCTGCAGCTGACTTGGCTCTCTTGCCCATGTTGGTTAGTGAGTCCCAGCAGGAGCGTGCTGCCAGCTGCAGTGCAGTTGCTTCCGCCTAAAACGGGTTGCTTCCCTTCCGTTTCATTGTGTTTGTTCCAGGCACACCCTTCTTTTGTTTTTACACTTGCTTACTGTCAGGTAGGGACTCCAGACGGCGGTATATGCTACGGCGGGCCTGCCTGCCCACTCGGACACCTGCACGCCTCTCGGCGGTGGTGGCTGTCGTTGCGGTGTGTGCAGCAGGATGCAAGCAAGCGATGGAGAACAAAAAAAAACTCACCTCGGCGTAGTGGCCGACCTGGCGTGGTGGCGGGCAGGGGTGAGTGGAAGGTCGCTGTGGCGCGACGGTGTACAGGAGGTGCGGGGTGCACGCACAGGCGAGCAGGCACGCACACCGTGCTGAACGCTGTGGTGTGCCACTGGTCGGTGACGGGAGAGAGACAGGTCTTCCAGCAGCAATGTGTGCTGCTCAGCGCTGTGAGAGCGGCGAGGCCCCCGTATGGAAGGGCAGAATCTCCACAAGGGGGGCACGCTGATTGGTGGACCGCGTGAATGTGGGGAGACGCGCCTTCTTAAGGGGGGTGACCAGCTCCATTTATGAGGGGGCCAATGAGAGCACGATGGCATGGATGAACGCAGAGACCCCCCCTTAAAGGGCGTGTTCACACCAGTGCCTGACATACCAGGCACATGGGGCTGCCAGTGCTGCGCCATCATGTAAAATGCCTCCAGACCTCGCTATCACCCACGGGCGGAGCTGCGAAACCCACGGCGCGCAGCATATCCGTCGGTGGCAATCGTTCCTGCTGCCATAGCCTGTGAAAAGGAGGCGGGCGTGCTGCCAGGAGCGGCGCTGGCACTGGCTGGCAGTTTGGAACAGCTACTTCAAAGGTTGGGCCAGCGAACACCACCTGGCTACTTGTATGTAAGCGCGGTGCTGTGGTACCTTTGTTATTTGTGTTGCAGCAGCATAACCCGGAGAGAATTTACGCTCTAGTTGCGGCACGATGAGGGAAGGCGTGCACGCAGGATCTGCCCGCGTCCAACACCTGCTACACAGGCCGAATTGCCTGGCTTGGTTGAATAGCAGCACTTGCTGCTGTCAGTACCGAAAGGACGCGTCGAAGTGCCCTGCTTGATAAGAACGGTAGTTTTTTTACGCGTGTGTGCCTGAAACGGGCACTTGAGCAACCTGTTGTTGTTGCCTGGTCAGTACACAATAATCCAGGCTGTATGATGCAGTGAAAAACAAAGCTGAAGTGTTACGCTTGCCGTATTGTGGAGTGGTTCAGCACTTGTGAAGTTGCAAGCGCAGGACAGTGTGACTTTTCGTCAACAGTGCTTTGCCCTTGCCGCCGTGTCACCGGCCTGGGATTGACAGTCCCGTAGGGTGCACGTTTGCACATGCAGTGCACTGCACAGCAGCAGCTAAAGTTTTTGCCTGCCCGTGCGAATGTACCAAACTGCTGCTGGTGCATAAAACATTGAACTCACTTGTAAAACTTATCGCGCTTACACCTGTACTCGTAGTTTCAGGAGGGCATCACCGTATGCCTACGTCCTGTACAGTGCATCGGTGGTGTGGTTATGTGGCCTATGCGCGTTTCATGTTATGAGCCAACACATTTCATTATCAAACATTTTTTAGTCAGCTTTCACCACCTATGCTTCTGCTTTACCGTGCGTGGCTGGAAACGCATCACGGATCTCATGTAATATGGTGTGCACACACACGCACAATTTCACACGCTTGGCTGAGCACGCCATGAATGCACCGGCAGTGGTGCATGTGCCATAAACCCATGTGGGTGATACTTTACCAAGCCCGCCTGTTGTGAAAAGGTCGAACATGTCACAGCGCAAGTCTATAAATATTATGAGATTTTTCTGTTGGAGTGCTGGCAAGCTACTGCAGCGGACACAGAGGCCATCAGCAATTTCGGCTCAAAAACTGATGAAATTCATGGATGAATTTGTGATGCCACGAGCCTTAAAAACCTGCAACTCTGTACCATAAATTGACAAAAAGGTTACAAATAGCAGTTCACACTTCCCAAGTATCGGCTGGTACCCTGCCGCCCTCCCTTTCTCTCTCCTCCTCCTTCTTTTCCCTTTTCCCCCCTCTCCCTCCTTCTAAAAACATATTCGCTCAAAATTTCTGCCCTGCTACATGAACTATTCGCCTGTTGCTGCCTCCAGATCCACTTCAGTAATCAATATACCATAGCTTGGCCGGTGCTTGTCGGCCACTGGGCCACTGAACCAAAGTGTCATGAGTGCATTTTTGCCCAATTTGCAACAACTGCACCGATGGCGGGGAGCCACATGTACCCTGTTACTTCCTAATAAATAGTACTGCTCAGCACAACGCTTGGTACACAACACATTGCCAGCACTTGGCAGTTGTGACCATTAGTGTGCCACAGTGTAGACGGTTACATTTGTGTGTGTAACGTCCGGTTCCAACGGCTTTTGCCTTCAACGGCTTTTAGCCTTTGCACT
>JAULBY010035237.1:0-14672 GCA_032358315.1 Ophiocytium majus | reverse complement strand
AACAAGAGGCTGGTGCCGGAGGTGGCGGCGCTGCACAGGGCGCAGGCGGCGCCTCTGGTGGCGGCGCCGGCCGCGGCGGTGGTGGCTGTGGCCCCCACCACGGCGGTGTGATGCATGCGCGGTCGTTTGCTGATGCTGAGCGACAGCTGTGCGGGGAAAGGTGATGGGCGGCGGCAGCAGCGCCTTGGTTCGCTGCCAGCACTTGTGCTGAGCACGGCGACGGCTCACACGTGCAGCGCATGCGGTGCAAGTGTGAGCAGCAGATGCCGTTTTGGCATGCCCCGGATTGGCCGCCGGTTGCGCTGTCTGCTGGTTATACGGGTGCCGCCGCCTGTGTACAATAGCACCTCACGCCATGTGGGGAGAAATTGCAACGGCTTTGTGCAGTGGCGGTTGTTGCATGGGAGGTCCCCATGCGATGGGTGAAAGCTGCGGTGGGTTTGTCTGAGTGGCGTGCGGCTACTCGTAGAGTCAAGGAGGAGTGCGCAGTTGCTGCCCAGGGAGGGCAGGAGTGGCTGTTGCACTGCTTAGGCAGCAGCCCAGTGTGCCGGCGCAAGGTGAATGGACGTGATGGGTGTGTGTCAAGCACAGCCCGCCCCACTGTATGCATGTACTTTAAAGTATTCTGTATGCTTGCTGCGCAAGTGCAGTGTACAGCTATTGCACCTTAACATGCGCCAAGGTGCTACCTTTCGTTAAACTTCGCTTAGGGCGCGGAAGCTCTGGGCACATGGCGTGCGCGGTGACTGGAAAAAGCACGAGCGAATAAACATGCTGTCCCCTGTAGCTAGCTAACAAGATGGCAATGCTCAATATTGCGATCTTATGTGGCCCAGCATGTTGCGGCAACACTACTGCTAGTGCGTGCGTGTGTGTGTGTGCGTGCAACTCAGTGGCAGTGGACTAAGTCCTCATGTCCCAGGGGGCCGGCTCCCGGCCGCACCCAGCTCCTGGCACCAAGGTACTGTGAAGTGCAACCCTGGAACATAGGGCTTCTCTAGAGTGGTGCCACAGCAACTTGCTACCAGTAGGCTCGCATTAGAGTGCACTTAGGCGAGCGGGGCGTCAGAGTGGGCGGGGCCGGCCCGCCATAGGATAAACTGCCGTCTGGAGTCCCTACCTCACACCAACGTACTGTGAAGTGCAACCCTGGGACATGGGGCTCCGCTAGAGTGGTGCCATGGCAACCTGCTAAGAATTACATTGCACAGTAGGCCTGCGCTCAGCGCGGCGGGAAAAATGAACTTTACAGAGCACCTGAATGCGCCTGTCCACAAAGTGGCTCAACAATTGCCAAGTGCTACCTACCATCAAGGAAGAGCGGCTGTGCCACAGGAACTCAAAGAGCCGCTCATTTTTCCTTAGTCCATGCGAGAAATGGGGATGCCTGGCTACGATGAACAAAGAAAATCAGAGGGAACGGAGGGAGGCAAAGAGCCTTACAATGTGGCGGCGATGTGGCAGCGGCTGCGCACGTACGCACGGGGTTGGCGGGCGAGCGCAACTCTGCCCATGACAGCAAGTGCACCACCGCACGCCACCACACCCACACCCCAATGCATGCATGGTTCGAGTGTGATTAATAAGGCATGGGTGCACCACAGCGTGTCACCAACCAGCTGCATGTAAGGGACATGGACAGTGCGACACCCGCCGCAAAACATTAGTGCTGCCATCGCGTGTGTGTGCCCTGGTAAGGGGGTGCCTGCTTGCTCTGACAGGATGGCATGGCTATGGTGGGCTGAAAATGGCCGCACGGCCGCTGCAGGCACACCAGAATGGCTGCTGACTTGTGGCGGAGCACCTGATGATGACTGGCTGCTGAGCAGACTGGTACGCTTGCTGGTGAGCAGCTCCTGCCTGCTCAGCATCTCCCAGGACGCTCACGCCAGCCAAGAAATACCACACAGACCATGGCGGCACCGCCTCTCCTGCTGCAATCAGCCATCGCCACACAGGTGCAAGCAGTGCCCCCCCCCCCACCTCCCCTAACACCAAGGGGGCACCCCCTCCCAGCAGGGCCAGTGTCCCCTGCTCAGCAGCCGTTCCAAAGCACGACCACATCATTTCTTTACAACCGCCTCAACAATGTACATGGGGTCGGACCGGCCCGGGTTAGGGCTGATGTCATGCGCCTGCGCGGGCTGGAAGGCTCTGCAGTAGTGCGCAAACGCGCCAACGATGAAGATGTGCTCGAGGTCGTTTGTCTGCAGCCTGTGGCGGCGGAAGCGGCGCACCGGCGTGCAGTCAGAAGGCCATGCGCGGTCAGCCGCGCGCAGTAGCGAGCGCTGCGGTGCTGGCACACAAGCTGAGGCATGTAGCAGGCCGTGCCGCATGTGGTACACGTGCTACCAAGGTACAATACTGTAGTCTTACCGGTACTACACATACCTACACGGTAGTACTTCGGAAGTAATGTAGTATGTACGCAACCCAAAAGACACTTTGAACTCTCCGTTAAATGGCAGTGTACAACATCACAAGGGAGCTGTCCAGTGATCTCACGTGGGGATGGGCCTCCCAGGGCGATCCGCCTGCGACAGTGCCTGACAGAGCTGCGCACTCGCCACACTCTGTAGCACCAAACCAGCCAGTCGGCGGTGTGGTGCGAAAACGTGTGCCCAATGGGCCCACCAACACTGACATCACAACTGCTGCTGCGCCAACACCAGGAGCACCGGTGGGCGCGCCAGGTGCGCAGGCGGCGGCACGCAGGCGCCTGCCTCATCTGGCACCCCATACGTGCAAAAGGCGCCCGCGCGAGCGCTCCACACGCGACACCCGCGCTTCGCGCGTTTGTTGCCGCTGCGCGTTGCGGCTGAACACGCGGTGTCCTGAACAGCGCCACGTTACACCTCCGCAAACCTGTGTCAACAACGCATGCAAGCGCCACTCACCACAGGAAGAACGCCTTGGTGGGGAGGCAGCGGTTGCTCGTTGAGATTATGAACTTGCCGCCGGGCCGCAGGAATACTCCGAACTGCCCACACAGACTGCCCACACAGACTCGAGACAAAGAATGAAATCGAACACTAATAAAACCAAAACCTCAACTACATGAAACCTAAAAAAAAACTATAAGGACGCGTGCCATCTCGGGGAATATTTTGTATGCTACTGAAGTATACTACTAGTAGTACTTCACTATGGAAGTACCACATGGTATGCCGGTACATACTTCTCTAGGTGCCTCAAATAGTAACACGTATCGCTGCTTGGGGGACTGCTGCGGCTTCATAGTGTGTGTGTGGGTGCAGTGTCCGAAAGTGCCACCTTCCTGCTTGAACCACATCCAAACACTACTCACCACAGGTTGAACGCCTTTGTGGGGAAGCAGCGGTTGCTCATGGAGATGATGAACTTGCCGCCCGGCCGCAGGACGCGCGCCATCTCGGGGAATATTTTGTCGGGGTGCACCAGGTAGTCTGCGCAGCAGCGCGCGCACGCGGCACACAAAACAAAAGTGTCAAGTGTAACCGCCGCGAAGCTGCCACTTTACCATGCCGAGAGAGAGACGAGAGAGACACGTCGTGCTGTCTGCTGGCCGCTGCCTGGGGCTGCTGACGCTCGAAGCACTTGCTTAAGTGTCACGACCAACCGCAAGTGTGCTGGCGCCTCCACCAGCCGATAAACAACGCTTTGTGCTCCGCATCATGCTGCCGCTCAGCAGAAAACGGACAGCCGTGGTTGTAGGCAGCACACGCGCACCACAAACAGCTGCGTGGCGCAGCCCAGCAGCACTGGCGCTGGCAGCCTTGGCGGTCGCCGCAGCACACACTTGAAGAATTGTAATATGGTGTCGAACCAAGCCGTACCTGTCACACACTTAGTGTTGGCTCCTGGTGCTCTCTGATTCTTCGCAACTCTCAAGGCCTTGGCTTTCTGCAAGTTGCTTCATGAGTGAACTGTTTGCAGTTGCATCATAATTAAGTGCGCATCACGACTTGATGCATTTACAGTGGTACAGCATTAGAGCAAGTCACCTAAGGAGGTTAGGCAGATCACAACTTTTTGCCATGTTTATCCAAGAGTAATAAACTGTGTGAGGTAGCTTACAGTATACTTCTTGAAGTACTACATCGTACTTCAAGTGAAGTATATCATGACTTTATTACTTCTAGTACATTCTAACCATTATAGCAGCTCACCTATGGAAACAACGCACGTCACGACGTCAAAGCTGTCGTCGGGAAAGGGCAGCGCGGGCTCCACATTGAGATCGCGCACCACATACTCGTCGAGCTGCTTGTTCTCTGACAGCTCGTACTTGTTCATGCCTGCTCAGCAGCAGCAGCAGCAGCAGCAGCAGCAGCCGCAGCAGCAACAGCAGCAGCAGCAGCAACAGCAGCAGCAGCAGCAGCAACAGCAGCAGCAGCAGCAGTGCTCAGCAAGAGCAGTGCTCAGCAAGAGCAGTGCTCAGCAAGAGCAGTGCTCAGCAGCAGCAGCAGCAGTGCTGAGAGGCAGCAGTGCTAAGCAGCAGCAGCAGCAGTGCTCAGCGGCAGCAGTGCTCAGCAGCAGCAGCAGCAGTGCTCAGCGGCAGCAGTGCTCAGCGGCAGCAGCAGCGGCATCGGCAGTGCCAGCAGCAGCGCTGAGTGCAGCTAACAGCGTTACAGTGCAAGAGCAGAAGACATGGTATTTTAAAAGGCTGGGTTGTGCAGCTGCACTGCGCAACCAACACCAGCACAGTCTCAACCAGCACCAGCTGTCCGTACACGTTTGTCCATTTGCAGGTGAATGGGTGGCTGGCCACAGACAGGCACACACTCCCACCGCTTGCGCTGCTCAGATACACAGGCACATATGAAGTGTTTGCCAGAACGGCGAATGGAAACATGCTGCGTGGCACAGTGCTCAGCGGCTCACCCAGCCCCACGCGCTTGCCGTGGCGCCAGTCGTGAGGGAAGTGGCTCACCCAAGACGAACAAATGTCCTGCATAAAACACAACACCACCGTCGCAGCAGGGCAGCAGCAGTAGCACGACAGCAGTAGCAAAGCAACACATCGGCAGAGCCACTCAGGCACACACAGATGACGCCGGCCGTGGCGAGCAGCTTCTGTGACGCACATATATGAAAGGGCAATGAGGGGGGTACGGGTGACCCGGCACTGAAGAGGCCGGAGCAAAGAACGCACTTGAAGAACACATGGCTAAGTAGTAAGCACAAGTGAGCTTGGAGTACACACGGCTAAGTAGGAAGCACAAGGGCGGTGGCAGCGCAGCAGAGGGCTGTGCCGCTATGAAAGAACAGCACACAAATTTTGTGTGGGTGCAGGTAGCCGAAACTGTTGCGGGCAGCGCTCACCAGCACGTCCGCACCCTCTGGGAGGCTCTTGGCGTAGTACTTCGTCAGCGCGCCCACCGCGGCGTCATCTGCAATGAAAAAAAAACAATGATTTTTTTTTACCATCCACGTGGTTCGGAAGGCAGATGTTCTTCGTCAGACGACCCAGCACGTGGCGAGCAGTGGCCAGCACAGCCGCAGCATACTGCAGCGACTTGAAACACCACGTGGTTTCAGGCACCAAGAGGTGGCCCGTCACATTCATGAATTCATGTAGATTCATGTGGTGGGCACTTGTACCCCCCCACCCCCCCATCCCCCCACGCTAAGTCTGCTCGTCTGCAGGCACACGTACAGTTGCAGCACAGTTGTGCGCCAGCCTGACAGTGTCTAATCTCGACTGATTGTGAAGAGATGCTCAAGGCATACAGTACTTGGATGTTTGCCGAGTTGGCACGACAAGCGCACCAGGTGGCATATGTGAGTGGTGTGCTACTTCCGTACAACTGCAGTCAGAGGGGTCATCACTAGGGTTGTCTCATAGCCGCTGCAGATGCCTACAGCAGCCCATGATGCCTTGAAATGTTACCGCAACATATCCTGCTGCGCAGAAAATTATTGAAATTGTTGCAATTGGTATACTGCTATGGTAACGTTTTTTACGAAAAGATCATGATGTTTGGAGCAACTCTGACATGAGAACATAGGGTTGTGGAACAGGGCTCTCTGAACACACCTTCGCTACTTCTTCTTTGCTGGCCCTCTCTACACACACCAGTGGTTCACTGCATGCAAGGTCTTTGCATTTCATGCCACCTACATATGCTTAGTTCAAACAAACTGTGAAATGAGGTTAACAAACAAATTTACACCGTACACGTATTATCATTACTTACTATACACCTTAGATGTACTAATAGTACATGTACGTACTACAGTAATATAATCAAAACGCCGGCCAGATAACACACCTATATGTAGCACCAGGCGCGCCTGGTCGTAGAACTCGGAGTCAGAGGTTTCGTCCATGCGCTTGAAATCTGCGGGCGAAAACGGCCACTTTGGCGGCCACTGCGGGTTCTTGAGCACATCTTCTGCGGTTATCCTCCTGCATTTTGTGGTGCAGCAGTGCGGTGGCGCGCAGCAGCAAACCATGTCAGGCTACATGACTCTATCCCCCGTCTGAAACATGCTTGTGCTGGGTATCGATGTTGCACAGGAGGGGATAGCGCCTGCACTGCAGTGCCCGAGCGAACCCATGCCTGGAGACCTGCGCCGAAACCGTCAAATACCGTTGCTGAAGTTGCTGCTGCTGCTGTGGTTTACAAGGCAGGCGCCCGTGGCGAGACTTGAACTAACTCATTGTTTATGTGCCTTTGCGTTTACTGCATACTTTATGTAATAAAGCATGTGAAGGGAGTTTTCTGCCATCAAGGCATTGATATGCTGACTACGCAATTGTGCACCATTCTTGCATTGTGTGACGCAGAAGTTGCATCATGTGGTTGCCTTGACCACAGGGCAGGGCACCGCACACCAAGGTGGCTTTTCGACTGGCCCTGCTCCAGAGGTATTACCTGCAAGCGCAGCTCGCAGCCCCGTCCTCAGGCTGCGTGCGCAGCGAGATTTTAGGCAACGTGCGCACGTGCGCATGTTTGGAGAGCGACCCCCAAACTCAGAGGCTGTCTGTTCGTGCTTGCGTGACTTCTGTTTGCCGAACCACTCACTTACGGATCACACTGCTGCGCACAAACAAAGGCCTGTGCAGTACAGTAAGAGGGGGGAGGAGGCGTGTACGCATGCTGTGGGACAAGGAGGGGATGGGCGTTCCCCCTAAGCCCCTCCTGCCACCTCCCCCAGCCCCAGCAGCTGACGGCATTCCCCTCGGGCACAGCACAATTGGGTGCAACACAAGACACTGCTGCCGTGTGTGCTCATGACAGCAGCAGGGCGACGCGTGCTGGAGGCCGGGGGGGGCAGGGGCGCCCACCCACCTGCAGGAGGCGTAGGTGTGGGAGGGCACAGCACATCCCCACCACCACATCTGGCACCATGCTGCCAACAGCGCAGGCTGCTGTGCGGCTGACATTCAACTCCAGGTTGGCTGTGGTGACGGCTTGCCAGAGCCTTAAGGAGGTGCCATTGGCCTGTGCTCCCGCGTGCGACGGCGGGCGAGGGCGTAGCAGGTTCTGGTGCAACTGAGGTGCATAGGGCGGCAGGCGGCAGCACTTTCGGCACACCAGACGCTGCTACACAGGTAGCGTGTGGCAGCTTCTGCTTGCTGTTGTGGTTTCTGCCAGCAGCAGCAGCAGCACACAGCTGTCTTGTTGCAGCTCTGATGCGTCCTACCCTCAACTATTTGTATTGTGGCACTTGCTAGGGTGGGAGCTGGTGGCTAGACAGCTGTCACTGCTGCAGAGGCACAGCCTTGGTACACCAGTCCTGCCAGCAGTGCTGTGATGGATGCCATTACGTACGTGATGGATGCCATTACGTACAAGTCATTCTGGGCTGACCGTGCAATGCAGCGGGCAGCATGGTGCAGTACTCTGGACCATTGAGAACGTGCATGTGCATCATGTGCAAAGTTGTGTTACCTTTCCACGCTGGTTTGCAGCATTGCACCATTACTGTGTATTTCTACTCTGTTGTACGTCCCTGCCCCTTACTTTGAAGTGGAGTGTACATGATGGTGCAATGGATGCCAGTGTGTGGCAGCCAATTAGCTTCTTGACGCTGTTTCAGTTGGCAACAGTTGCATGTCACCCACCGTCAGCAAACCTCGCAGCTGCACTGCAGCACAGTGACCAAGAGCTCAACGCGTGTGCACAACATACTATCATTGTGTGTGTATGAATGCATGCACCACAAGTTAGTTATACAGTCACACATGCATGTCCGTTACAGACATGCCGTAGATATCGTATCCATGTGTGTCAATTTGCTTTTACCGCAGGTTACTCGCTGCGCTCGCAGCATTACGCTTAGCGTACACCTATTATGCTTTAGGGGCGTCAGGTTTTTCTGCCACTTGCAACATTATATGAGTCAAGTCACTCAAGTGGGCAGGCACCTTGGAAGCCTATTTCTAAAAATCAAATCATGCAACAGGGCAACTCCAGCAGGCTGAGCTGTTGCTGAGATCCTGCCATTCTGTGCCAACATGCATCGCAATCCAGCTGTACTCGCTTTGCCTGCTTCGTGTGACAGCCTTCACAGTGGCTGCCGCAGCAAATGAGGGCGCAGCAGCTGCTGCCGCCCACGCAGTTGCTCACATGGACATGGTGGTGCCTGACGAGTTGGTGCGAAGCCCCCTGCCGCTGCCGCTGCCGCCGCGCAGAGCATTGCACCTGCTTCCTGTGAAGCTGCTGCTGTTGCTGTTGCTGCTGCTGCTGCTGCTGCCAGAAGAAGCCGGCGCCGCAGCCGCTGCTCCTCCTGGCGGCACAAAGGCCGATGCCCTGCCTGCTGCAGCCAGCGCCGCCACCACCGTCCCCAGGCACCGCATAGCTTACCGAGGATCGAATGTGAGTCTGCCTCGTCAGCAGTCAAGCTGAGCAGTCTCTTCCGGGTGGTGCACGGTGGTTCCCGGGTCTGTGATCGGGCAGTTTGTCGGATTGTCAACGTTAACGTCGCGATGGGCCGCGCAGCAACAGAATTTGACACCTCCAGTGGCGCCACCCACCAAAGCGCACCCACCAGCGACAGCACCTGATCCACTCGTCGCTAGTCACCCTCGCCACCCCAGCAGCACTGCAGCACCCGCCTCACCCCTCGGAGCAACCATGTCCCCGACAAAGAAGCAGAAGACTGAGGCAGGCGCCAAGGCCACCTCCAACGGGGAGAGCGTGCTGGAGCAGCTGAAGAAGATGACAGTCGTGGTGTCTGACACTGGCGAGATCGGGGCCATCAAGCAGTGAGTGCTTCCTTCAGCTCCTCCCGCCTCCACTCCGGTGCCCGCCCAGGCCAAACCAGCGCAGGATTCGACAGTATTCCATGATCTGGATTTTGAAGCCGTTTGCGCAGGGGTTGTTGCTGTTTGTGTGCGCTGGCCATGCTCCGGCTAAGCCACACCTTTGGTGGACCTAGGCGGTGCCTGCTGCTTTCACCGTCATTGCTGCTCGAATGCTGCACAGCTCAGCTTGCCCGTTCACCCCGCACCAAGGGATTGAAGCGTTCCGTTCTGCAGCAGATTGTTCGCAACATGTCCCTCCGACACCTGCGCAATTCGTTTCCCTGCCTCGGCCGACACCCTTCTCACACGGGCCCCCATGCCGCGGCGACCGCTGCATCTGATGCCACTGCTGCTGTACGCTCTACCCCATAAAGGTACGCCCCCACGGACGCCACCACCAACCCTTCACTTCTGTACAAGGCGGCCCTACTGGACGAGTACTCCGAACTGGTGAGCGATGCCGTCGCGTACGGCAAGGAGAACACGGACGAGGGCGGCGATGCGGTGCCGCTCATCATGGACAAGTTGGCTGTCAACTTCGGCTCGGAGATCTCCAAGATCGTGCCGGGCTTCGTGTCCACGGAGGTGGACGCCCGCCTGAGCTTCGACACCCAGGTACGTGGCCTGACAAGAGGAAACGGGCCGCGCTCATGTTTTCTTGAATTTCGCGCAACAGCTGCCGCTGGTATGTGCTGGCATGCGCCAGCATTGGCAGCATTGTGGGCACCAAGTTGTGTCTGGCACTTCGTTTTTATTGCAGGGGCAGGTGCGTACACATACATGGCCTGTGGCGTTGGGTGCAGTGGCCATGGCATGACCAGCACCAAGTTGAAGTTGGTTGTTGAGATTTTCTGCCAGCGCATGTGCTGCTGTGTGTGGTGGAGCGCAGCTTGGGGACCATAAACACGTTTCAGATTACGCCCTGGTGCTGTCAGTGATGATTTTTAAGTCTCTCCAAAATCTGTAGATAGGCGTGCAGGCAGCCACGTGCCTGTCACCTTGCAAGGGCTGCAACGCCAGTGGCAACGGCTTTTGCTGTTCACTGTGCTGGATGTCACTTGCAAGCGCTGCACTGCACAACAGTGGTCACAGCAGAGCCTCGCTCCTACACAGCACCGCAAAACCAGGTGCTGCGTCCCAGTGTCACGCAGGCGGACACCAGCGTTGGCTCCAATACAGGACTGCATAACAAGTACTGCATGCCCGTGTCATGCAGTACTAGGACAGCCTTGTACTTGTGTGCTGCATGACGCTGGGCTTTGTATACACTACTGCGCAGGAGCAGGGTTATTCTCGCCACCCCCGTGAATACACCACATTTTTCGCCTTGTATTGTGTACATCACTGGCTTGATATGCAGGCATGTCAACACCTTGTGGCGCAGGACCCTGCACACCAATTCACCAACGAAGCACATGAACCACAATGCGTCTTTTTGGGGCTAACTGGCTATGGGGCAATTTTGTGTTAAGGCAAGAGCCGACTTGATGTTGAAGCTAAAAAACATTTTTTTTGTGTGTGTGGCTCGGTGATGCAGGCGACCATTGACAAGGCGCGTACGCTGATCGGCCTGTACAAGGAGGTTGGCATCGACAAGTCGCGCATTCTCATCAAGATTGCCTCAACCTGGGAGGGCATTCAGGTGCGCTGAGCACGAGTGCGCGCACCATGTCAGTGATGTGTGCGCATATATATGTCCCAGGTGCAGGTATGTGGATAACTATTTATAAATTGACATTGTTGCAGCTGTCACAGCGCGTCGCTTAGGAGAATGGACAGCAACACCAACCAATGTTTTGTGCACATAACTGCGCTCATGACGTACTAGTAGTACTCCTGTTGAACCGCCGCCCGTGCGTCTGCGCACGCTGCAGTAATACCCCGACGTGGATGCAAAAGGCACCCTTGCAGCCTGGCACCATTCCTGTGTTGGGGCCCGCTGCAGAGTTGACCGAATTTGGCGTAGAAGGCACCATTGTGGGCTGGCTGTGTGCCTGTACAGCGGTGCCGTTTTGACACTGACACGTGTTGCTGTCATCATTTGGCGTTGACCAGGCGGCTAAGGTGCTGGAGAAAGAGGGAATCACCTGCAACCTGACGCTGCTTTTCAGCATGGCGCAGGCGGTCGCTGCCGCGGAGGCGGGCGCAACCCTCATTTCGCCCTTTGTGGGGCGCATCCTGGACTGGCACAAGGTAACCGGCTTTAGAATTGTCTTTCGGAATGTTGCCAGCCAGCTCATGCTTTAGGTAGTTTTTCTAGACGGGTCGCTTGTTGGACATGCTGTTTTTAGTCAAAGGCGTGTGAATGCGGCATTCCCCGCCCCACAATGGAGCGTAGTTGATAAATACTTCTGAGATACTTCTGATTTTTTTTTCTTTACATCCCTGTACTGTACACACTTTGAAACACATAATTTGGAGTAGTATACTATCAGACGTACTATCTAATAAGTACAAACAAATTACTACAGTAGTATAAGCAGAGCGCTGGCTGGGCCATGGAATGGTGGCAAGTTAGTGAAGCACAGGCGTGGCAGCTGCTGCTCGGCGACACCTGCAGACTGCACAGTCTGCTTGTGTGCAGCTCGTTGCTACCACGTATGGCCGTGTGTGAGCGAATGCCACCAGCAGTTCTTGTGACATATGTTTGTAGGCGCTCTTCCTTCTTGCGCCTACACACACGAAGTACGATTATTATCACAGAAGGTGGCGCCCAGGCTTGATTACAGCTTCCAGCACTGAAGTAGCGGCCATGCACGGCCCCCTACAATTGTACTTGCAGTTTCGCACATGACTTCAAGTACGCTGTAGTAGTACCTTGGCGGTATTATTGCGTGTGTTCAAGGGGCAGGCAGCGTGACTGCAAACTACGTGGAGGTTCAAAATAACTGCGGCGGCCAACTTCTCCCCCCCTTCGGCAGTTGCTCCGCATTCGTGTAAGCAAGCTGCTGACAGCCACACCCAGGCCACATCCTACTTCGAAGTGCATGTACCGGGGGCAAAAGGAAGCACTTGCGCTTTTGTGGTGGCTTGGGTGGCAGCCAAGTCAGTGTTGAGTGTGCGATCTACCTTGTTGTTGCGTACCCCAAATCCTGCTCACACCACAGACCTGCACAAAGCGGAGCTGTGCTGGGGCAATGTTGGGACGGTAACGGCAGCCACTTCAGATGTCCATTATCTTGCACACCTGGTCGGCAGACGCAATCCCACCCAGCCGCATGTACCGTATACTTCTTTAAGTACTTCAGAAAACTTGAATACTTCAAGTACCATACACACATACAAACCCTTTGTTTGTGTGCATAGGCTTGAATCATTTTTTTTGCCTACTCGGGAGCCAGCCAGCCAGCCCAGCATGAGTCAACGCTCTGCCTGTCCGTAGCATGTTCACAAGCTTCTGTTGCAACCAGTCATAGCCACAAGCAGCTGGCACCTGCTGCGCCTCGTGTGGCACGGCCAAGCACTGACATGTAGACCTGCCGTAACGCGTCTGTGTACAACCACAGCCGTGTGCCACTGGGAGCTGCCTTTTTCGCCGCTTCTGTAGCTGCTTGTGTTTTCATGTCATTTCAGAGCTTGTGACAGGCATGTCAGGGCAGGACAGAGTAGAGCGCAAGTAGCACCTGTGCAACAGTGCTTAAGAAGTATAAGCATTTCTTTTTTGCTTGGACACCCTACTTCTGCAGTATGACCAAAGCCCCCTATTTACAGCCTGAAGTGATCAACCAAGTCTTGGAATCACTGCAATGCACAATCCATTGAGACAGTCAACTTCATTTCCTGCGCTGCACCCGCTTTTACCAGTCTTACCGGAGTACCCATTACAATTCTGGGTGTCTGACCCCCCCCCCCCCCCCCCCGCCCGCTTCTACCACCGCGCCGCCGCGCACCCCCCAGAAAGCGGAGGGCAAGGACAGCTACTCGCGCTTCGAGGACCCCGGCGTGAAGAGTGTGACCGCCATCTACGGCTACTACAAGAAGTTTGGCTACAAGACAATTGTCATGGGCGCGAGCTTCCGCAACATCGACGAGATCATTGCGCTCGCGGGCTGCGACCGCCTCACGATCGCGCCCGGCCTTCTGCAGAAGCTCAAGGACTCCACGGAGCACATTGAGCGCGTGCTCAGCGCGGACAAGGCCGGCGCAGCCTACGAGGGCGAGAAAATTTCCCTGGACGAAAAGAAATTTCGGTGGATGCTCAACGCAGACGCCATGGCCACGGACAAGCTCGCAGAGGGCATCCGCGGCTTTGCGGGGGACATTGAGAAGCTCGAGGCGGTCATCCGCGAGAAGCTGGTGTAACCGCCCGTAACCGCCAGAAAGCGTACTGACGGAGAGCGAAACTGCCAGAAAGCGAAACTGCCAGCGTCCGGCGTGTGTGCGGGTGGCACGGGCGGCGGCGGCTGCGGAGTGTTGCACAGGGCGTGTGGCAGCAGCTGCGTGTGCGGTACAGCACTCTTTGCACAGGGGAGCTTGGGCGTGGGGCGTAGATTGGGGGGGGGGGGAAGGGGGATGAGCGGGCAAGGAAATACCGCAGCCGCAGCGGGTGAGCAGTGATGCTGCGCCACGGCTGCTTGCTGCTTTTTGGCCGCGTATGCAGATGAGTATGCTTCACATTTCAGTGTGGCGGCAGCAGGGGGTGAGTTTGGACTAGTGAGGGCGGTTCTCCGTGGGGCGGATGCGAAGTGCAGGTGCGGTACTTCAAGTAATTGGAGACTGGGTTGAAGTAACCCGCCGCCCCCTCCCGGCCGCACAACTGCACCCTTTCATGCAGCACAATGCGCTGCAGCAGCAGGCTAGAGAGTTGCCAGTGACAGCCGACACGCAGGCGGCAAATACATCGCGCTGCCTGTATTATGTGCTAGCCCCCCCCCTCTCCCACACACACACAGCCTGAGCGTTTTTTTGCTGAGTCGCACCTACGCAAGGCCTGCTCAGCAGAGGCGTGTGCACCATGCGGCAGCGCGCAAAGCACGCGCTGCTGAGCACTGTGTGCGCGCGGGCAGGTGTGTGAGCACGCACTCGGCTGTGCGGTGCTCCGAACTAAACAGAGCCATGACATGTGAACCACATGCGGGTGCTGGTGTGTAATCCTGCTGCTTTGCCTGGCGACCCTGTTGCGCACCACACGCGATTGCTTCTGTGCTGTGTTTCAGGCTGGGTATATATGGTATATGACATGCAACTTCATAGAAACATTTGTTGTGGTTCCATTTTTTGGCCAAGTGTGTATGCCACTGGCCACGATGGTGCGCTGTTCTTGCAGCACCGCCTCACCGCCGGCTTGGATCATGCCTCACCCATGACTCTTGCAGCCCAGCCACCATGTGGCAGAGACTGCGATGGCCAAACATGCAATAAAGTGTACTTTTATTAAACTCCGCTTAGGGCGCGGAAAGCCCTTTGCACACGGTGCGCATGACCAGAAAAAGGGATC
>JAULBY010035226.1:0-14672 GCA_032358315.1 Ophiocytium majus | reverse complement strand
TCACACGGACATGCATGGCGCGCCGGTAGCTTTATAAGGCCTGGGTCATCACTGGGAGGCGCTTGGCGCACCATGGCGCCAGCAGGGCAGCTGGGCGGCGATGGCGGCAGCGCGGAAACAACTAGTGAAATGCATAACGAAATCGAAAACGTGAACGAAAATCAGGGCAAAAATCACAAATCGTAGTGCAAAGCGCAGTATGCACTTGTATGAATGCACATGCGTCCTCAACGCGGGCATCATGCAAGTGTGTGCTGCCACAAGGCATCCAACCAAAAGAGCGCTTGGCAACGTGCGGTGCGTGGGCCTGGGGCGGAGGATGGTGCTCATGCGAGCTGTGACTGACAAAAGAGCTGTGACACAACAGAATGATTCACGCGCACAGACAAGGGTTGGGGCCCATCTGCCACGTGCAAGTGGATGCACAAGCATATGGATATGGAGGAGCACGCAGCAGACTGTCCCAGAGATGTGCCTTAAACTTACCTGTATGTTGGCGGTAACGAATGGCACTATTTGGTCCACAACGTCGTCTCCCACCACCTGTGCTGCAAGGCTCAGGCAGGTGCCCCCCGCCTCCGCTACAGTTGAAGCAGATGAAGCGCAGCGACCACAAAAGGACCAAGCCATGGGCAAGGCGTCAGTGCCGACTCTCATGCTCCCCCACAATGTTTGCAGACCAACATGGGTGCCACTGTTGCTGTGCCCAAGTAGGGGCGGCTCAGACGATACTACTCTACCGAGCCGTGTGGGAGCTTCAATGGCTTGGCGGACTCATCTCTTCAGTTTGCATGGCTACTCAGGCTACATGGAATGGTTGCAACTGCACCATCTCTGTATGATCACAGAACTTGGCAGCGTCTGTGCGGTAGGCACGTTAGTAAAATTTAAGTTGCACATAGGTACTTCATGCTGTTCATCGATCCTGGTGTAAGGACACGTAGTACTTAACACTGACGGCACTGCCATGATAACCAGACTTGCTATACCTAGCTCCCACCAGGGCAGCACGAACTGCAATGCACTGCAAGTACTTACCTAGTATTAGTAGGCTACAGATTGGCAGGTGCACTGCAGTTGCGAAATGCTTTAACACAGGCTCCATCAGCTGGCGCACTCATCTCTTCACAATGTGTGCCTCCAAATGCGTCTGCCCTCCCGCACTGCCAAACTGTGCCTTTACCCAGCGCCTCAACCATTTCTCCTGCAGGCCAGTGCCAGAGCGCCTGCCCATCGCAAGTCGCCATTAACACCACCTACTAAGATTCTGCACCTTATAGAATACTGTTACCGTAACAATGTTTAAGGTAGATAATTTATGGGCGCACTTCTCACCTATTCCCCACTCGTCCTCCGACGGGTCCTCTGACTGCTTGGTCAGGCACTCCAGGAGCAGCGGCGCAAGATGTGGCAGCGCCAGCTTGACATACTCCGCGCATTCCCGCTCCGGCTTCTCCCCAGACTCCTCCGCGTACGACGCCATCTCCTGCGCACATGCACACCATTACATTACAATAAACTTGTAGAGACCAAGTAGCGTGGGCAGAACTGCTACTGGTGCATCGGATGCCACAGCAGGTGCAGGCAACAGCAGCACCACAACAGTACAATGAAACCGGATGGCACACATGCCAGAAGGAGCAGACAGTGCCCACTTATCTGCTATCAGCGGGGCGTGCCATGGCCAAGCGCTACCAACACTACTCCTGTCTGCGGCAGGCAGTGCCTACGTAAGCTTGCGCACCTTGATTTCCGCCTCCTCTTCGCAGAGCGTGCTCCAAAACTCCAGCGCCTGCAGAGCCACCTGGGTCTGTGTAGTGGGTGCGCACCCACATGCACACACAAGCGACAATGGCAAACTGGCGTTATACACACATGCAACGCACAGTGTACACATTTGTGTGCAATGCGGCTGGAAAAATGTCTATAGCAGGGGGCAGTACTGCAGGCTCAGCGGGTGGGTGACGCATGACCACGCCTCACATGAAAAGTGAGCTAATGCACCAAGCATGCCGCCTTTGGTCCGGGGCACTTCCTTACATGCAAATAAAGCGTACTTCAAGTATAAGCGTGTGTGTGCGAGAGGGCGGCACAAAGCCAGAGCTGGCATCATCCCGCATGCAATCCGCAGTATCGCACTGGCATCCCGCATGCAATCCGCAGTATCGCACTGACCAAGGCATTGTGGCACCATTTCAGCGTGCAACACGGCCGGGTAACCACACGAGATTTTGACAATGAGGAAAGGATATTCACCCACCTCGTCCTTCTTGATGGTGTTGATGGTCAACTGGAAAAGCACCTCCATGTAGGGCTGCAGCTTGCTGTAGTAGAGCCCCGCAATGCTGCTGATGCACTCGTACGCCACGCGCCGCACATCCGCGTCCGCACACTGCGCCCACCAAAAACCAGGTAAAAACATGATACTAATAAGAGCAGTGCGCACACAGTTGACCATCACTAGCAAAGGCGTGTGAGCCATGAACCGGCTGGCATTGCCAAGCACGCCTGAGATGGTGCTGTGGATAAATCTCTGATGTTTAGAAATGTGGACCTTCAACATCATCATCTCAAACCCACATGATAGGCCGCCCTGGATAAAGTTTGCACCGGTGCATGGCATGTGTGGACTGCTTGCGTCAAGCGAAAAAACACTTGCACTGCTGTAGCATTCAGAAAGCTGTGGCATCAATAACACAGCTTGGCTGGCCAGCCGCATCCAACATGCAGCTTCAACATGCACCTTGATTGGGAACATAAAATTAGTTATCACCACCCACTACTGTAGCAACAAAACCACAAAAGAACAGGGCCCCAACAGAGAACCCATAAAACCTACATTTGTGTTTGCTGCCAGCAGTGGCAACAATACAGCTAGTACCAGCACCCCTGCGTTTGGTTGCAGTACTACATACACTGCTCTGCCCAAAGTGTACACCAAACCAAAGCACAGACGCCATGCTTGGTGTCAATACCCAGTAAAAACTGTATATTTACAAGACAACGTAAATACAGGTGCGCAGCAACACCTCCCTCACAAGAACAGGCGGCGTTGCGCCACTGTGAAGCCACTCACGCGCGCCCTGTCACATGCAGGTGAGATCAACAATGCCCGGCACTGTTTCTCGCAACCTGCGCAGCCTGCGGCTTCTAAAACCACACAATTTTTTTAGCCCACATGAGACACCAGCACGGCACCGACCCACCTGTGTGGCCTCGCAGATGACGCGCATGAGCATGTCCCTTTCCGTCTGCGTCTCAAAGTTGGCGCTGGTGAAGTCCAGGCTGTTGAGCAGGGCCTCCACCGCCGCCAGCCGAATAGCGTCCGGCCTGTCCGCGCGAATGCCGTCCACAATGCACGTCAGGATCTGGTTGGTCTGTGCCTGGTCCATCTCCTGTGGCTCCCACTGCACGTGTGCTCAGCAGCAGCAGCAGCAGCAGCCGCGGCAGCAGCAGCAGCAGCAGGGGTGGAAGCATCGTTGATGTCAGGCTGACAACCAGAAACAGCGCAACACGGCCGGCCTGCTGTTGCATGTTGCATAAGCATACGACGTTTGCATGTCACACACGCTGCACTGAAGTAGTAAAAATGATAGCATCCAGTCAAAAAAAATAAGATGCCACGCAATACCTCTATAGATACTTCATAGAAGTATACTACACGTAGTATTAGACTGCCACATGTTTTGTTAATGGTTGGCGCAGCTGTTATTTGCTTGCACCACACTAGCATTGAAACCAGTTTT
The DNA here is from genome assembly GCA_032358315.1 of Ophiocytium majus. NCBI lineage: Eukaryota > Xanthophyceae > Mischococcales > Ophiocytiaceae > Ophiocytium > Ophiocytium majus. The sequence continues at coordinate 10,926 of JAULBY010035226.1, read as the reverse complement.
GTCAGCGCAAACGATGACTTGCCAGCCGCCGGCAACTGGCAAGTGGGAAAACTCACCTCGTCACACATGTAGCCGAGCGCCTGCAATGAGCAGCACTTGGTGTTGTCCGGGTACTGTCCAGTGACATTGTTGAGCAGCGTCTGCAGCATCTCCGGCCACGCGTTCTGCTCAGCACACAGAGGCGGGACAACCAAACAGCAGCAGCTGCATTACTTGGCTGCAATGGCGCGCATCTGCATGCAAGCCATGCACGCACGCACACAGTTGCTCTATTCAGAAAATATGGCCAGAAGCGCCTGCGTCAAGGCACCAAAGGCAAGGCGGCCAGCTGCAGTCCAGCATGATAGAAGCACACAGGCCCATGATCCTGGCACTGCCACACAAACTTCTTTATGAAAGGGGGCGCAACAATTTGTACTTCACTGATGAGCCGGCATGCTTGCTCACCTTTGGAAGCTCAATTGCGCCCATCTTGCCAATGATGAGCGCAGCCGTGTGCTGCGATTTTGACGACACCTGGCTGTGCAGTGTTTGCAGCACGCCTGCCTTGATCTGTGCGACAAAGATGCAGCGCATTTGGGGGAAAAGATGGTGATTGAACAAAGCACACACTTGCAAGCAGCAAGCACATCACACGGAAAAACAGCCGTTTTTTCATGTCATCAGATGCACTGGCGCAGACGCCATTCATTGTTTGAAGGCACAGCTGATACGAAATGCCCCCCACTGTTGCAAGAAAACACGGCATTTAGATTAAAAAAAGAGTGCGCACACAACAAACATGCTGGCAGCATCGTCGCACCTGCCCCTTGACCCCTGGGTTGATCCTGTCCCACTGGTTGAGCTTCTCCTCTTTGATGGCGTCGTCCTCTGCGCTGAGCAGCAGCTTCACATACATACCGGCCTGCTGCCGTATGATCTGCAGGTGCGAGTGCAGCAGGGGGACAAGTCGTACCACGCAAAACCGGTACGTGTGCCAAGTGGCAGGTCAGCTTACACAAACAAGTGGCAAATGCAGCTCACAAACGCATGGAACTGGGAGGTGAGCGGGTGGATAGTGTGATGGGTGCATGCGATCTGCTGGCACCACACACAAAAAAAATGGCATTTCGGCAGTGCATTGCTGATCTTCCAAAAAGTGATGCGCACAGTGGCAGTTGAACATGGCCGTAGCAGGGAGCAGGGTCTCACGTCTTGCTGCTGCTCATTGGCAAGCTCGCCCATAAGCGCAAGCATGAGTTGCCCCATGTCCTGCTGAGCAGCGTGTGCCAGCGCATCCTCCGCATTCTTGCGAACGTTCGCGTCTGCAGGCGCGCACAGCAGGAAACAGTCATGTGGTGTGGCAGTGCGCAAGCGGTGAGCCAGGCCCCGCTCACAGCGCACCTAGCTGCTGCCCACAGGTAGCATGATAACAAGGCAACGCAGCCAGCGCAGTCGACATGCCTGACGCTGCGCAGAAACAACCTTGCAGCATGAACAACTGCCAAAGCGTTTTGCAGAATGCAGCGGACAGCCCAGCTCCAGCGCCGTAAAATTTTTAGCAACAGCGGCTGCAGCTTTTGCTGTCAAACAATTGCATGTGAAAAATTGCAGCAGCATGCTGCAAGCATTTCTCCTAGTGACAGTTGCTGAAGCAGCTGCTCAGCAACAGCAGCTGCGTCAGAGGCGTGCAGGTTGACCGTGGAAGACGGGCCACGAGCTGGCTTTGGCACGACCAGACGCGCAGAAGTGCTAGAAATGAAGGGTAACTGCTTAAGCCGCAGCTCCCGGTGCGGCATTGCCAGATTTCCAGATGTGTCCAAACGCCTCCGCTCCGCGACGCAGGTGACAGCTCAGGGTTAAGGGTTCGGGATGTGGCAGTAAAAAGAGTGCTGCGAACACAGGCACCCCAAGCTGCGCACCAGCCTAGCTGTCGCTGCCAGTGTCGTGAGCCGCATCCTGGCACACGCAGCGAGTGTGTTGGTCACCGTGTACGCAAGAACGGGGGCTGCGGCAGAGCGAACTGGCGGCTCGAGCTTCAGCAGCCCACATGGCAGCCGTTGCGGTGACATCGAGCTGCCGCGTGACTGCGGCTCAACGATGGCAAAGGGCCACGGCTCAGGGCTAGCAAGGCCCCCGGGCGAGGAACGCCACTGCCATGAGACCTGCAGCGCGCTGCTGCCGCCGCTGCAGAGAAAGGCTTACGCCCGCAACACCAGCCCACCATCGGACACCATCGGAGCTTGAGGAACAGGTCGGCGGGGGGCACCCGCAGCAACAGCCGTGTGGCCTGCCCGCGCAGGAAAGTCCCTAGCGCCTCTGGTGCCATGGTCACACTCCTGGCGGGCTTACGGCGTGGTGTGAGGGGAACCTAGGGGCCACTGCTAGCAAGGGCCTCTGAGAACAACCAAACCACCTCCAGCTCCCGCCCAGGAATGGCGGGCGCAAGGGTGCCAGCTGGCGTGAGAGAGGCTGTGCGGACAGGTGTGGACACTCACCAGGGTTCTGACAGTTCGCGAGAAGTGTGGGGAGATCCATGGCGCCTCACGCCAGCGGTGGCGGCCGCAGCGCCACGACTGGTGCCCTGTTGCTTGCTGGATGCTGGTTTGCCGCCCTGCTGCTGCCGCACAGCTTTCAAAGTCTGGATCCAACCCGGCCGACGGCAGCCACGGCAATGTCACCGCAAACGCGGCGCGCGGGGTTGCCTGGCTGCCCAGCGACACTCCGCTGCCTTGGCTGCCGGCCTCTCTTTGATGGTGCGAGCCCAGCTGCCGCTGCCAAGGCGAGAGAGAGTCTGTAAAATCTGCTGGCGCGGCGCTGCTGCGCTAGCTGAAATGCGCCCTGGCGCAAAATTTAATGTATATAGCAGGCGAAGCTATTGCGCCTGCTTCGTGCTTGGTAGCGCTGAGCACTGCAAAGTTTGCAGCAGTGCACCAGTGTAGGACACAAGGGGGGAGGTGCGCACTTGTCTCATGTGTGTCATTGGATGATGTCATTGTACAATGACTCCTACGGTTACAGATGATGTACAGCGCACACAAGAAATCCCGGGCAGGCAACTTAGAGCTAACAACAATCTTGTTCAACAAAACAACAACACAGGTCGAGCTGCATGTCATTGGATGGTGTCACTAAAAAACTCTTGTCCTACAGTGTTCACAGCCTGAACCAGTGCTCCAGAAGCAGGAGAGACACAAGCCCGGCAGTCACGCCTGGCAAAGTGCGCCACTATAGGCGCACTTGGCAGAAGTGCACCGCCACAAGTGCACTTGCCCAGTGGCAGCTGCTGTCATTGGGCAGCAGCCACAGTCGCGCGACTGGCCGCAGCAGCAAGGCCACCTTCGATTGCTGGCTTCACCCTTCGTGGGTCCGCCCACACAACATCAGTCTTATCTAGCTGGACCATTCCTGGGCCTGCGCCTGACATGCGCCGCACGTTCTTGGGACCGACACAGTCCACTGGAACGTTTGAGGACTGCAAGCGGCAAACACGCAAAGAGGCCCAAGAGGTGTGTGGAGGAGGGTACGAGCGACGACGGTACAAACTTGTCCAGATGCACCAGTCATGATCACATGAACACATACATGATGGAGTGAAGCGTACTGGGAATGCGTGCTGCAGCCCACTTGTGGCTACTGTGGTTGCGGTCTGGTACCGAGCACTGTGGTGCTGGCATCATCATTATTGGCGCACATGCAAGTGAGGCAAATTCAAGCTTATGTGAATCAGTCACAACCAGCACAAATGATGGTGTGCTCCGGGCAGCAGCAGTGACATGGAGCCACCAACCAGCCACTCACCTCTCGGGCCTTGCTGAAGTAGGCGGCCACATCAGCAGCAAACTGCATGTCGGCATCAGGCACCTCCTGTCCAGGGGCACGGCGCAGCAGCACATGACTGCCTGGGAAGCCGCGCACATGAAGCCAAAGCTCATGGGAACGCGCCACCTGCGTATGCCATGGGAAGTTGCCATTAGGAGTGGTGAGTAGGGGCCACACAAGTTGTGCGCAGCAGCACCACTAGTGCTCAGCAGCAGTGCGGCGCTCGGCAGCAGCAACAGCCGCGGGCCAACACCCGTAAGAGTGACGCGTCACGTCATGCAGCCTGCGTGCACACGTGGAATCGCCTCAACATGACACCTGCTGTGGCGGGCATGCCACTGACACATGTGCACGCCACTGTGACACTAGTACCTTGCTGACAGGACCATTGCAGCGCAGTGGCACATTGGCGCCGTACCACTTTGGGCCTCACCTGAAACGTTATCTGCTCATTCTGGAGATTGTTCCTGCCCACCACAAGCACAATGTCCGCTTCTGGAGTCCTGAACTGGGTGAGGCCCTTGATGGAGCCCTTCTGCTGGGCCTGTGCTCCGCCCTGCTGCTTCTGAGCCTGCGCCTTACCACCAGGCCTGCCCTTGCTGCCTTTCTTGCCCTTGACAGGCGCTGAGCCCCCCTTCTGCACCTGTGGTCAGCGGTGTGCGTGGCATTGACGCATAAGCAGCATGGCATGCACCACACAGAAATAGCAGTTGCGGTGCACAGTCAGGCATGCGCCAGTGCGTGTGCGGGCCTGGCTACACGCGCGCGTGTACGTGTTTTCCAGCAGCACTTGCCCCACGGTGGTGAGCAGAGTCTGATGCTGTCACTAATGCTTGGCGCGCCGCAGGGTCTGCGAGCAGCACTCATGCTGCCCGCACAGAGAGCCGAAGCGCACCCCGTGCAAAGACAAGCAACTTCAAGTTATTCAACAACTTCAAATTCATTATCGACAGAGGGGCGCACCTGTTTAGTGCCAAAGGTGTCGAGGAACTGCCTGCGGTCTGCCTTGCCGCTGCCCACGCCCAGCTCCTCCGCAATGCCGCGCAGCACCTCCCAGTCATCCGAAGGCGGCGGGCGCAGCTGCTCCAGCGCCAACTCCACGCTCTCAGCATACTCGACCTGCACACGGCATTGTATAACATGCGAACATGTGCTGCGTGACCGCATGAACTTACAAGTCGCCATGCAGCGGGCTGTCGAGCTGCGCAGTGGTGAACGATCATCAGTGACCAAGGGGATTGCTCTGATGCGCGTCTTGAGCAGTCTTACAGCATGGCGCAAGCACCATGGCATTGGCATGCCTCTTCAATCGGTGCTGCTCCCAAGCACCGATGCAGCAGCAGCAGCAGCAGGTGCTCAGTGACAAGGTTTGCACCAGTCTGGCATTCATAGCTGCTGCCGAGCAGTCACACAGTTGCCTATGCACACTTGCTGCTGAGCACTCGCAACACGCTTGCTTGCGTGGGACATCAATTCACTCACTCAGCACCAGTGGGGGTACAATTGCTGGCAGCAGAGCCGCCAAATGCGTTCAGTGCAGGGGCACGTTACCTGTGCTTGCGCCTGCGTCAACAGTTCAAGGATGGTTTCCGCTCCCCTCTTGAGCTTCTTGGCGCTCTTGTACGCAGCCTGTGCCTCCTGCACTGGCGTCAGGACCACCTCCTCGCCGTCGCCCGTGGTTCGTTTGCTGAGCTCAATCACGACCTGCTCAGCAAAGTAGCACCGCAGGGGAGAGTGCAACAGTTGAATGTGAGCAAAAAAACTGCAAGCCGTACAGACAAGGTAGTGGCTGAAGCACTACTGTAGCGCTCAGGTGAAGCTGGTGGTAAGACCTATGTGTGCACCTGGTAAGCAGGCATTGTACGAGTGTGCAGCACTAGTGCTAGGTTGGGCAAAACAGGGTGACAGCAGAGGTTGCAGCCACTACAACGAATGCATGGCGACCTGCTACTCAAGCCCCAGAGTACCTGCTTTGGTTCTGAGCAGCTCTTGGACAACATGCTTGCCAACGTGTTTGTTGTCACGGTCACCACTGTGTGTCTGTGTTGGCCAAGTGGCAGTGTAGCTGATACCGGCAGTGTATGGTGCTTGACAATGTGGCTGGTTGCTTGCAACGCAATGGGTGCTGGCCGCTCTGCCAGCTTGGTGGCTGGTTCACCTTGTCACTATCAGCGCCACATGCATGCCTGTGCGTGGTGGTGCGTGCCAGCTTGCATCCGCTGGCACTGCTGAGCATCATTGCAGGCACACTCCACAGACTCAGGCTACAGAGTGCAGTAGCAGCGCTGCCAGCGCCACCTGACTCACATCCTCGCCAGTTGTGAAGTCCTGGCAGGTGACACTGGTGTCTCCGGGGTTCCAGGAGGGTGCATACGTCGTCAGCAGGTCCCCCTTCATGTTGAGCTCTGCTATGCACTCTTCACCTGCACATGTGCCACCAGCAGAGCAGCAGCTGCAGGTCAAAGGTACACTAGCACGAGTACATCAGTTCGAACGCAGCTCGTGAGAGGACGCAGCAGTGCGCACTAGCCCGTGCCCGCACCGGCGCCTGCCACGGTCGACAAATTGGTGGTAGCTGGCAGACTGTTGGCTGGCCTGAACAGTGTCATACACGGACAGTGCTTCATGTCATCCCAGGCGTGGTGTAAGTGCATACTGCATGTCGTGTCGTTGCGCTGCACGCGTCTCACTCTCTTCGCCCAGTGCTGCTCAGCTGCTCTGGCGGCAACATCAGCTAAAGAGAATGCATCGTCACAGACATGATGCCTGGAGGCCGCGCCGCTACAGTACTACCAGTAGGGGTTCTATGTGTGCTGAATCATGAGCTCAGGGCCATTGATTGCATGTACTACTGTCAGTACGTCTCAATGGAGCGCAGGATGTGGGAGCGGCGACAGCAGAGCAGATCTTCCTACGCCCATGCTCAGCAGCGGTGCTGGTGCAACTTCAACTTTGACTCACCCGATGCTGCTAGCTGCCCCTGAAACTCGGCTACTCGGCCCCGCAGCCGCACCAGCGTTGCCGTGAGTCGCGCTGAGCACCTGCGCTGCAGCTCCAAAAATGCCCCGCCCTCGGCACGTCCCCCATAGTATGCACTCAGCACTGCAGACAGGGGGGCCAGCACTCCAAGCGGGGAATACTGGTGCTGAGCAGCTGCAGCTGGGGAGGGGCTGACTGGCGGGGCAGCATCAGTGGCTGCAACAACTGGGGTGAAAGCCAGTGGGTAGTAGCCACTGCGGGGGAGGTGGGTCAGGGTAGGGCAGGCAGGCAGAATGGCGCAATGGCGTCAAGAGAGAGTCTGGAGATATTTGGTGGTGAACCTGCTTTAAAGGGCTGTGTGGTATGTATATATCGCAGTCAGCACCGCGGTTACAATGGAAGGCACCCTGTGTCAAGAATGTGTGACGCTTCTGCTACTACTGTTGGCTATGGTGCTATGGTGACACCAGGCAGCAATAAATGGTACGGTACACCCGAAGCAATAAACGCACACGGCACCACACAAGCCATAGTATGAACACAAATGATAAACCATGGGGCAGTGATCATTCAGGCACGCAGTGCTGTATGCCCAGGCCCACCTGCCATCACTCCTCACAGCGGGCTGGACACAGGCGTGCTGCTCAGCAGCTCCCTGGTCGCTGTAAACCACCCTCAACCACTCCTGCCATGGCCCTGTGTATGGTGTGCACAATGCAAGAAAACCAAGTCAGTGCTCAGCTGCATCACACGACACGCACAGGGTTTGCGTGCACCATTGAACGCAGACTGGGCAACACAGTGTGACAGCAAGTCCCGCCACACAGCCCTGGCCACCAGACACGGGCACAGATAAGCACTCAACAACCTGGGTATGCAGCCTGGGTACTGTGCTGTCATGCCACAACCGGCGACCGTGGCATTGAGAGCTGCCGTACCAATCATGCTGGGCACGAGCCAGCAAAGGCACTACCAAATGCTTCTGGGTAGACAAAGCCAGTGAAGGCACTACCAACTGCTGCTAGGTAGCATTGTATGTGCGGCAGGTCTCGTGCCCATATCCAGCACTGCTCACCCGAGTGAAGCGCCTCAACAAGCTTTGGGTCGATGTCGCCCAGCTTGTCACTGGAGTTCAGCCCGGGAACTGCAGCGACCATGGCCTCCACGAGGTTTGGGCTCACACCCTGCTCAGCAGCAGCACACAGGCCGTGAGTGAGGCAGTGAGTGGCAGGGTGCGCATGGTGGCTTAACGAGCAAGTTTGCTAGCCTGCGACACTTCTGGTATAAACATGGACCATGTTACATGATTGAGCACGCAGCGCAAACAAACTGCCACACAATGGTCGCTGATGGGTGGACATAACATGTACCGGTACGATTTTCCGGAAATGGCGGGAAAAGGGAGGGGGGCATTGACATGGTAAGCCAGTCTGCCAGTTGCAGGCACACAACACACGAATTGTCACACACCTTCGCAGCCAACGCTGCTAAGCCTGAGCTACAAGGCATTCACAGCGGGTGATAGGCAGGGGCGGGCTTGCCTGGTAGCACCCCACGAGGGCCTTTTTAAGCGTGACAGTGGGCACCCTGCCAATGTACTCAGCAAAGGTGTCCGCGGTCTCCTCTGGTGTGGGGCGCCGAGCGGTGAGTGGTGGGGGCGGCGTGTAGGGCTGCCCAGCACCGATGGGGCGCACAGAGCGCAGAGGGCTGCACGAGGCAGGGGTGGGCACAATGCACAAGCCTGGCAGTTGAATACCTTACCAGTATACTGAAGTACAAGTGTTCGCCACCGTGAATGCCTGCAGTTGGGGTATTCTGCTGCAAGACATCAAGGGCATGCACTGGCAGCCGCAAGCATGCACGCTGCTGAGCACTGACGACACCCCCGGTGTGGAGGCAGCGCGGCTGCAGTGTGCAGCAAGGAATGCCACGCGTGCACATAGCACGCCTACACTCGGGAGGCAGTACATGTGAGGCATGCACTGCGCCATGATCCGTCACCTGCCGAAGCGCACACACACATTACGGTAGCATCGTGTCAAAAAGCCAGTAGGTGTGCATGGTACCTGACTTGGTAGGCGCAGCAGCTGACCAGCTCCGTGCCGCCATCGAGCGTGGTGAGTATGGCGTTGCTGCGGCTGCCCATGATTTCTGCATACAGCCTGCACACCAGCAGCAACGAGTGCATGCACTGAGCAAACAAGTGGCTATTGTCCTAAGGAGCAGTGACAAATAGCACCAGAAGTTGCTTCCCATAATCACAGCACAACCAAGCCAGCAAATCTGTGCAGCCGCCACCACCTCTCCAGAGCACATTGAGAATGACGTCACCCATATGGTCATAGCAGCTCAAGTCTTGCAAAAACATCTGGCGGCAATGGCAGCGCCTGTGCACCAACCCACCCACCCACCCACGTAAGACAGTAGGCATTGACACGAAAGCAGCTGCTGGTGAGGACTCACTTGTGTGTTGGCGCATCGGTGAGTCGTGGCGCCAGCGCCATCACCAGCACCCGCTCAAATGGCGCAGCCAGCTCAATGCCCACCACCGTGAGCCCCTTGAGTAGCGTGCGCAGCTGCTGGCTGAAGCTGTACGCCTGCTGCTCGCGGCCTTTTGGTGGTGGCGGGCCGATGTGGCACCTTGCCCCCTAGCAGGTTCATCAACAGCACGGTTGCAGTGCAGGTGTTCCATAACTGCTGGCACACCCCAGGTGTGGGGTGAGCACATGTGGTGGGAGTGCATGACACACAGACATGCAGCTGCTGTGGCGACTGCATCGGCCCGTGCGGTAACTTGCTGACACAAGAGCCGCAGAGTCTGATGACCGAAAGTCATGGCTGCTAGGCATGTGTTGATGTGTTGTGGTCATCACTACCGTGTGACGAGGCAAGTCATCCCTTTGCAACTGCAACGCCACCACTTGAGCACCACGGCAACCACACTGCCAGCACAAAAGACTGCTTGGCGTGTTGTGCCTTCAAAGCAACCTAGTTGCAGTGCAGGCCTGTCAGCAGATGCCACATTACCACTGTCTCATCCATAATACCAGTGCATGTCATCACTGCCAGTTGCGCACCAACTGCATGCCACATGGTTCGCTCACCTGTGGATGCCAGCTGATAGTCAGCCACTCCGACCCTTCCAGCATGCGCAACGAAAGCACAACGTTGAAGGCATCTCTGGCTGGAACGCGTTCTCTATACGCGAAGGCACCATCACAGCCGCCAGCTCGCGCGCCAGCAGCATAGCAGTGGTGAAATCCACTGACTGCATGCTGCTGCCTCCATCGCCACCACCCTTCTGCTGCTTCGCGGGCTTGGTCTTGTTGCCCTCGCGCTGCTGCTGCTGCCTGTGCTGCTTCAGCTCGGATGCTGCTGTGGCCACAAACGTGCTTTCGGTGTCGTCATCCAAAGGCATAGGTCCCTTGCCTGCCATAAACATGTTCATCAGCTGGGCCGCTCGGTCATCGCCACCACTGCTGTTGCCACTGGCTTCATCCTGTTGCTGTTGCTGCTGGGAAGCACACAGCTGTATTGACGCCACGCGCCTGCTGCCGCCATAGCTGTTGACAGAAGACGCTTTAGAAGATGCTGCTGCTCTGCTTGGCACGGCAACAGCTGGCCCAGCAGCAAAGGCTGGGAGCTGATGTCGTGTGCGGCCGCCACGCACGCAGGTGCGGAACCCAAAACTGTCGGTGTCGCCAACAGCTGGCCAAGCTCCTGCAAGCGGCAGCGCTGCCACCAGCGCCAGCAGCGCCAGACCCGCTTGTCTTCTCATGAGAATATCACGCACCGGTGCGTGCTGCGGGCAAGCATAGCATGGCCAATGCATATGTAGGGGTGTGGCTCTGTGAGTTTTTTTGAAGCTTGTCGGCACCAAAAAAGTTCAAGTGCGACTTCAACTCCTGATCCTGCTGTTTTGGACGACCGGCCACTGTACATGTGGTGAAAGGGGAGGCGAGAGCGCACACTCCTGCTGATCAGCGAGCGCAGCGTCAGACATGCCGTGGCGCAGGAGCCTCGAGGTGCCCCTGCGGCGGCCGTGGCGGCCGTTGCGCACACCGTGGGGTGTAATATCTGGCAGGGGCTGGCAACAGTCTCCAACTATACAACAGCAGCTGTGCTGAAGTACAGTGAGGTGCCTCC